>JZLH01S0013983.1:480-16175 GCA_001188425.1 Eucidaris tribuloides
CATGTCTTTGTGTGTGTCTGCGTGTCACGTACCCGCACTGCGCGTTCACGCGCGACGGCCAGTAGGGCGCGGCCATTTTCCAGGCTGTACGCACATCAAACGCACGTTGGCGCAAGTCGTATTTTTAAATTTACGGCGCGTCGCGTTGCTATGGGCCGTTGTCACGTAATCGTAAGTTACAAAGGCCGAGCTTTCTAGCGATGATTTAAAAAAATACAGTGGATTTTTTTGAATGCAATTTCAAGATTATGACTCATGAAACATCTGTTAAACAAAATACACAAGTAAAGTCATTTATTGTCCAATCACACACATGCCTAAGATAATTTGAATGGTATTGTAGAACTAGCTAAGCTGCCCGGGGGGGGGGGGGGGGGGGGGGGGGGAGGGGGGGGGGGCGGGGGGCGGTGTCATTACAAGGTGTACACACGGAACTTAAGTGCTGAAGGCGATGCTCTGCCTCGGCCCGGCCGGCTTGCGGCCGGCGTAAAATCAGAAGCGAAACGGTCTCTGCGAACTTGGAAAAATCCAAAATTTTCTGTGACTTTCTGAACTTTAGATAACTCTGGAACAGAAATTTGGCCGAAATGGGGTCTCAACCGCAGGCACATACGTATACACAATATATACTAAGTGCCCCCCCCCCCCCCCCCCCCCCCCCCCCCCCGGGGATGGTCTTTGCACTTCTAAGCTGCGATTTGTTGACAGAATATTTTTGTAGTTGAAAAGAAAGAAAATAATCATAAGTCAGTCTTATGCACTGATATGACAATATTTTGGCCTGTTATGAATTTCTCTTTCTTCAAGCTTTCCAATGGTAACAAACTTGTCATGTTTCTAAAAAAAAATTAAAAAGTCACCGACCTCCCTATTACCATTCCATATGCTTTTTACCGTCAAAAGTAGGCTCCAAACAGTATTTTCCAGAAGATTATTTCCAATTTTGGAAAGTGGCGCTGATCTTGCGCTGTGATTGCTCAATTTTGTTGAAAGCGAAAGTCGGCCACCACGAACGTTGACATTTGAGTGACCTCAATTTGATGTAATAGTCTTCAATCAAGTCGATATTATTTTTGTGGATTTTTTGTAAACCTGACATGTAGGGGAACTTACATCCCAGCTCTGAGTCTGTCCGATTGTTGTTCATTGATGAAAATAACGAACATTTTGGACAAAATATTGGCCACTTCACGATGGTCTGCGATGTGTGTTCCGTGCTGCGCTAACTAGCATCTGCGGCGTGCGCGCGCGCACTCTTTGTTGTTGTTGTTGTTGTTTGGTTTGTGACGTGTGCATTCATGGATGAATATTTACTCACACGTAGCTAGATTGCAGTATGATTAGTCGTGAGTGCGCGCGCGCTGCTTATTCAGAGCGGGTCTGTATAAACCCGCTCTGCTTATTACAGCGTGTTTCAATTATTTTGTCTAAAATGTACGTTATTTTCATTAAAAAATCGAAGAGAGTGGCTGAGTAAAAAGACATCCAAAGCATAATTTCTGAATGGTATTGTAGAACTGCTAATGCTGCCCGGGGGGGGGGGGGGGGGGGGGGGGGGGGGGGGGGGGGATGGGGGGGGGGGCGGGGGGGGGGGGGGGGGGGGGGGGGCCAGGTGTCATTACAAGGTGTACACACGGAACTTAAGTGCTGAAGGGCGATGCTCTGGCCTCGGCCCGCGCCGGCTTCGGCCGAGCGTAAAATCAGAAGCGAAACGGTCTCTGGAACTGGAAAAATCAAAATTTTCTGTGACTTTCTGAACTTTAGATACTCTGGAACAGAAATTTGGGCCGAAATGGGGTCTCAACCGCGGCACATACGTATACACAATATATACTAAGTGCCCCCCCCCCCCCCCCCCCCCCTGGGGATGGGACTTATCTGTTATGCATAAATTTGTCCGCGCTCGCGGCGACAATTTGTGACGTGGCGATATGTATCATGGCCGCGTGCCGTCGGGTTCAGTTGCCATAAATCGGCACCGTGGAAACTTGATGTCCGCGCGGCAGTGTAATGAATCTTTGTGACGCCCTTGCTTAGTCGAAGTTTTTTGGTTCCTGCACATTGGGCATGAAAACGAAACCTATCGGCCAAATTTGTCGCCAACCGTCAAAAATTTGTCGTCAAGGTGCCTGAACCCCCCTGCTGAATAATGTGTGCAAGGAGTATGAGTTACTGTAAGCGAGCCTCGGCCAAAGTACTCGTGGTGTGTGCTTTGTGTCTGCGTGTGGCAGTGCGTGCCTTGCATATGATGTTCGTATTTCAGACATTTTGTGCGAGTCTGTGTCTGTCTGTCTTGTTGTGTGTCTGCGTGATCACGTACCCCACTGCGCTTATCAACGCCGACGGCCTAGTAGGGCGTCGGCCATTTTCCAGGCTGTACGACATCCAAACGGCACGTTGGCCGCAAGTCGTATTTTTAAATTTACGGCGCGTCGCGTTGACTATTGTGCCGTTGTCACGTAACTGTAAGTTACAAGCCCGAGCTTTCTTAGCGATTGATTTAAAAAAATACAGTGGATTTTCTTGAATGCAATTTCAAGATTAATGACTCATGAAATCATCTAGTTAGAACATATAAATACACAAGTAAGTCATTTATTTCCAATCACACATACCGTTACAAACCCTCTTGCCTAACGTCTGCTCTAGCAATCGGTAGGAGGGAGGCAATCACAGCTACAATATTATTCACATTATCACATAAAAAAGACATATATATTCATTCCTCTGTTACAAAAAAAATCGAGTTTTTGTGAAGATATCTATGGTTTCAATCAATTTTGAGAAGCATCTAAAGTTAATCTAAGCTATCATCACCAAGTCTTATTGATTTTTTTACAGACCACGGCCGTTTTATTTTAGCCTTTGTTTACCATTGTTCGCGTGCATAGTCAGGTTAGCATACCATGGCGAGTAGTGGTGGTCAATCTGGTTTCGATTTTCATTTATATTGTTTATCGATGTTGTGCAGAGTTTGTGGAGAGAAAATTCCACCGAACAGTAAAAGTCATCCGGTATCACATTATATTCAATTTTTACACGATATTTCGGTTGATACGGATGAAGCAGACACACACCCTTCAAAAATGTGTCACAAATGCTACTGTGCACTGGTAATAAATAAATGTGACTGACTTGAAACTAAACCCATAGAATGGAGAAAACACAAACGAACCACTGAATGTGGAGTCTGTACAAAAATGCAAGAAAGTTCAAAAGGGGGACGCCCCAAGAAGGTGCAGGAAAAGTCTATGTTGATGAGGACATTTTTCACTTAACATGTAATAAATGCTCATAGGTCGTGCCTGTCGACAATATGGACAATCATACATGTCCAATCAAACTATCTACAGCTCTTCATGATCATAATTACACATCACCAACACAAACACATAATCTTTCTCCCTCCGAGAGAGAAAAAGTTGCTGTTGAAGTCCTGCATCACAAGTTAGATGCATCCAATGATGGCAGGACTGCTACATTTAGCAGTGGTACCAAAGGTACCAAAAGGTAAAACCAACTTTACTCATGTTATCATATTATTTATCTAATGTAGATGTAAACCTATTAATCATCCATTATATTCTTTACTCAATTTCAATTCAACATGGTTTTATTATTCATGTCTGGCAGTTCATACAGCTAAATTGTACATAGATCTGCATGTACGGTACATGAAACAAACAAATTAAAAAAAATATATATGGTGTGGATAAAAATCATACTCAAGTAATAATTTATCACACACAAACATTACAAGAGTGTAGGGCCTGCTGGGTATAAACAAAGTCATAAAAAAATGTCATAATCAAAGAGAAGTGTAAAAAAAAATAATTTAGGTGATCAGTTAACTAAATACTATTGAATTGAGATTAATAACCTGTATTTTGAACACAATATAGAGAAGTGAAGCTAGATCTATTTTACAAACCACAAGACAACTGTAATAGTTATTTAGCTGAACCAGATAGGCCTACTTCTACAACGAACAAGCCATAAAAAAAAATCTACAGTGACATGTGATATACATCTTTTAGTGAGCTACGGGCTTAACCTCTCTCCACACTGACTAAAACTACTATATCCTAGGCATTGAATGTTAAACACATAGTTTTAGGCCAGTCTTCTATTATCATATGGCAGATTAAACAACACAAGTGTAACTTGTAATTCTTTTCCTCATCCCCAGAAACTTTGTACGAAATGGTTGACTGTGGCAAATACGCCTTCAGACACTGCATCAAAATCCACAGTTCGTTGTAGAACACGCCAACTTGATGAAGTGCGAACAGTGGTTGGAGGATTTGGGGCAGAAGCAACTCAGCTCATACACGAAGTGTCTTACCACAGAAGGCAGGATGAATTCAAGGAATTGATTTCAGCTGGCATCAAGATTGGAGTCGAGGACCTGCTTGATCTCAAATCTACGATGGGGCTCAGCTGGACGAGACTGCGAAAACTAAAACAGTAATATTTCTTTTCCACGTTTTCATGTAAGCTTTAAGAATAGTTAATTATTTATCTACACCGGAAAAAGAGTTAATTACAATATTTGTGTTAGCTTGAATGAACTGATGCAATGGTCAAATCCATAAAGCAACTCAGAGTAACAGAGAAAGAGGAAGATAGGGAGAAAAAAATTGTGTAAATGTACTTGAATGCTTGCATTCGTGGAAACTGTAGTATTTCTGTGATTGTTCATAAATGTCGATGCGAACTTTGTATGAACATGATCATATGGCACAATCAATACAATTCAAAGAAAAGAATGGCACTTGAAATGACAGTAACAAGCAGTAATTTAACTTTGTTTAGCTCATAACATTTGATTCTGTATTTCCTATGCAGGTGGTTACTTCAACGCAACATAACAACTGGATGTGAAAAAAATGTAAGGCGACTACAAGCAGACATAATCGGAGGGAATCTGAAGGGGGAGTGGATGCCATTTCAAGTATGGGATGACGCTGAGAAGTCCTTCACAATCACGAGCCAACCTCTGGTGACCATCAATGACTTGAAACAGAAGGTCTTCCAGCTACTGGATGAATATGATGAGTGGGTTTTCTCTAAAAGATATTTTGTAAAATGCAAATTAGTGGATGGACAAATAGATAAATAAATAAATAGAGAGATTATAGTTAATGGATGCAGATGTGAGGATAGCTAAAGCTACAGCTATAAATATACATGTAAATAGGCATAGATAGACAAATACATATAGATATAATTTTCATTTCATTAGTAGATAATTCAGATATCATTAATGTTTGGATATTTTCTACATGACAAAATGACAAAAAAGTTAACTACACATCCCGTGAACTTAAAGTACGAGTGTTTCAGAGTCCCTTTCCCTTCTCCCAGCCATCTGCCGAATGTGAGGTATAATACATTTTCCACTAAGGATAGTGAAATACTTAGGTTGATATTCCTTTGATATGGTAGTGTCACCCTCAGTTGCCTTTGAATTTAGTAATTACATTCATCTATCATAAACATTTTGTTTTCTTGCTTCTGTGTTTATAGACTCGGTGAACTCTGCTGGCACAACCAAATTCCCCAGAATGAAGTGTGGTTAAAAGTCGGTGGGGACAAGGGCGGGGAATCTTTCAAAATGATGCTACAAGTTGCCAATGTCTCGCGCCCCAACAGTTTGCAAAACACACAGGTCGTGTGTTTATTCCCTGCTTCCGACAATGCCTTCAATCTGACCGTGGGGTTGGAAGGACTGACAACACAAGTAAGCCAGCTGCAGCAAGAAACTTGGAGGTAAGTACACTTTGCTCGAAAAGTAAAACTAGGAGAATAAGAGAAGGTGCGCGTGCCAAGATAAATTTTGCAGAAAATGACAAACTAATGCAGCCAGCAGAAGCATAACGAAAAAAAATCAGGTAGATAAGCGATTGTATATTATGATCAATAATATAAGTGTACCCTCGTAAAACATAGAAAATTGATGCTTTATCACTTGGGTGGAAGGAACATATGGTGTGAAAGCAAGAAAGAAAAGGGAGGGGGATGGGGTTATAAATAAATCGTCTATTAAAAATCAGTTTTAATAGTCGAGAATAGGTATATGTCCCTGTGGAAATAACCAATATTTTTTTTTTGCACCTTTGTGTCTTTTCAGGGGCAAGCAAATTCGAGTGTTCGCATTCGGGGATTATGAATTTCTCACCAAGGTTTACGGCCTCTCTGGACCGAGCGGTAAGTTGTTTGTAAAACTTTTTGTAATTAACCTAGTTTATAAATATTGTGCTCCTACTTTGTGATTTGCTGATAATTTGCTGACTACATGCTTGTACTTTAATTTCCACATTAATTGTCTGATAGCATCTAACAACGATGAGCTTAATTGTGTGTTGTCAGAAACATGTCTGTAATTTTATTGTTCAACTTCTAATGTCTGTATAAAAATTCCAAACAATGAAACAATATTCTGTTTTGTACTGTATTCATATACAGGGAGGCATTGCTGTCTGCATTGCCAGATCGCTAAAAAGGAGATGGCCGTCCCCCTGTCTACCAGGGGGAGGAGTGAACCACGAACACTCCGAGGGATGGCCCAACACCTGGAGCAGTTTCAGGGGCACCATACAGCAAAGATGGCCTGCAATGTCATCCGCAGGCCTCTCCTGGATGTGCCCCTAGACCAGGCTAGTATACCTGTATTAACTAACATTTCTCAGAGTCTTATCACATGATATTTCCTACACAAGGGCAAATAAACTAACAAAACTAAATACAGACATTTCTGTTTTTTCTCTTATACAGGTTTGCCCACCTGGGCTCCACATTTCCCTCGGGGTGTTCCTCGAGCACTACAGGAGCCTGGAAGACGCGTGCCACAAGCTGGACCGTCAGGCTTCTGTAGTGCTTGCATCTTCCAGCAGTGCTCCGAACGAAAGTAACCTACCAACTTCATTCAGCAAGGTAATACACAAGGAGGCAACCCTCAAACGCATACAGGAACTGAAGGATGAATGCCAAGACTTGGCAGAACAGCACTTGTATCTGACTTTACTCTATGACGACTCTCAGCCAGCTGATCTCCTGCTGGAAGCTGCAGAGGAGAAGAGGAAGGAAATCAAGAAACTGGTAAATTTGCTCGAACTGTGCACTATGATAAAGACACATTGCGCATGTATGTTTGTATTTGTGTGGAAAAGTAGATCATTACTGATTTAATTCTTCATTGAAACTATTTACTAGTGTAGGCTAGTGGTACAGTTACAAAAATCTTTACTCTACCTCAAAATGAAATAAATCTACTAAATGAAATTCTTTTTTGAATATTAAAAGGAAACTTTACAATTGATAATAGCTCTATATTTTAACCAAATATGAAATAAAACAAAAAAAATCAAAACAAAAACAACATAAAGATTTACTTCGTTCATATCTTACAGGAAGAAGAGGTGCGCAAGTATCCAGAATTGAATGAGGGTCAGGGGCCAATAACAAGATCATTAGACGAAGCACTTCAAAAAATGCAAATCAAGAGACAGGCGTACCATGGCAGAAGCTTTGTCGGGAATCACGTGCACAAGGGCCTGAAGGTATGCAAAAGTTGGATATAAATTGTTAAACGAATGGATTGATGAATACCAGAACTATTTCAACTATTACCTAACACACAATAACTTTGACACTGGAAACTTCAGGCGTGTTCACAGTACGCGTGACGAACATTCGACACGCAACCATCCACATCGGCAAACTGGCGTATCTGACCAGGAAGTTAGCGTTTTCATATCAATGACAATGACCCAGCTTGAATCATGGCGGGTATCAATGTAAATAGGCAGAAATGTTGCTTACATGTATGAAATATAAAAAACATCAGCGAATAAGGCAAGCAATGCAACATATTCTTATAAGCCAATACCATTTATGTTAATGATGTCACTAACATTAAACGCACCGCTTCTTCAATGTATTTTGTGTCTACAGATCGTACCCAGTGGGTTACAACTTCTGGTAATCCGGATCGAGAAGGCTATTTCTGTTCTCACTAGGATCGATGCGGGTTGAATGCAGGTTGAATTCGGATTGAAGACTCCAATTTCCCAGGAGTAAAAGTGATCATTTTTTTCAGCCCATTTTTCTGTTTACACCAGACGATCGATCTGCATATACCCACATTGAATTCAGGACATGGGGATAACTAGCTGTACTGTGAACACGCACTTAGATGCAAGACAAAATGTGCAAAATAAAAAACCATGCTCGTCATCAGCAGCCAGGGCATGGAGATACTTACTTGCATATGTACCATAGACCTGTTTCTGAATCAGATTAGCAAAATCATAATCTGATCCTGGCTGGACAGATCTTTACATATATATTTACCTTTATTTATTTACTGCAGATATGTCCTTGTCCGTGGTTTGGTATGCTATACACCTATAGTGAAGATGACATTTTACACATTCATCTGATTTTGTGACTCTGACCTGTAAATCCAGAACTCATGAATACATGCACGTTTATCACTTTTACATCAATTTCATGTAGGAGGACAACATTGACAGACTACTGGCTGCAATGGAGCTGCGAACAACTGAGGTATGCCCCGCTCTCAAAGATGAGGCAACTGTTGTCTCTACGAAGTACAAGACCGTCTTCAAACTGCTGGGCAGGTGCCACACCCTGTATAATAAAGGAGGGTTCCTCACACAAGAAGAAATAAGAACACTTGGTTAGTACAACATATTTGTGACCCGTCACCATGATACATTAATTAAGTCACACATCATTTAAAACATAAACATACAAAGAAAAATACTTTGGTGATAAATATCAATATTCAAACTTTTTCCCCGGGACTTTTTCGCCATGAGGGTTTACAACTTATGATTTTTTAGTACACTTAGCCTTCATACTTAATAATATAAGAATGATATTTGGCACTTTCCTCACTTTTGGGTGGTGCAACTTTATCAGGGTATTGTGGCGATGGGTCAAATTTATTGTATGTACAGATATCTTCGAGGAAGAGACTGAGGTAACATTAATACCTGGCTTCTCCAGATGCTGCTAATCATTTTGAAATCTGGTAACCAACATATTATGCAAACACAATAATGCCCTTTTTCCGCTGACACCAAATAATGCAAGTACTATTCTTTATGACTGAAACTGTTCTAGAGATGCTGGTGTGAATCTATTGTTAATATACATGCACACAAGGTAATTTTGGGCATGGTCCCTTTCTGTCATCAGTGATAACCTCTACCTACAACTACATGTACATCCACACATTCACACACACACACACACACACACAAACACTTTATCTCTCTCTCTAACATATTATAGTACATGCTCGTTTCTTTCACATTTCATTTATCATTTATACTGTCTGTGTATACGGATGAATCAATCGGAGACTATCTGAATTTCTTCAGAAAAGCCTTCCCCGAGGAGAGCATCACACCGAAGTTACACTTGGTAGAAGACCATCTCATCCCTTGGTTTGAGAAGTGGAGAGCTGGCCTGGGGTTCATGGGCGAGCAGGGGTCGAGGGGATTCATGCGCATCTCAATAACATAAGACGAGATCTTCGAGGGCTCACAGATGACTTGCAAATCCAGCTCACTGTAGTCAAAAACCAATGGGCATTTTCCAATCCCCGAATGTACCACAAGTACAAGTAAAACATGTTGAATCTGCAGAAGAAGACAACTTTTTGAAAATCCTGCTAAAAAGATGGAAAGTAATAGTTTACTAACATTTGTAACAGGCTGTATTCTGGAGCAATGGATGTAGCCTTCACCTGCTTATTTTTATAAATTTTGTTTAAATTATTGCATGGATTGAATGACAATCATCCAACTACAGTGGTGCAAGATTTTGACCTTGTAAGCTTCATTTCAATTCATTTATTTAATTGCCAAGAAAATATAATGCTGCCATTGATGAATTTACATTTTGAATAGAAAGAGCTTTGATCAGCATATGTGACCCGTCACCACAATAATCTGATAACATTGCACAACCCAAAGGCATGAGAAGTGCCAATATTGTAATTGTGAGTTTAAGTACGAAAGTGAATTGTCCTCCAAAATCAAAACTTGTATGACCTTCACATGTTGCAAAAGTTTGAATATTCATATTTTCTCCCAAAGTATTTTTCTTTCCATGTTTAGGTTTCATAAGATGTGCCACATTATGAAGGTATTGTGGCGACAGGTCACATAGGTTTCACTATATATGCAGATGATACACAAATCAGGTTTTGCACTGCAGTCAGTCTAATTTTAACAGCTGTGTAATTCAAATTCAGACAGCCACAATACATTGGTGCATTTTAAGAATATTTATCAGCATTTATTTTTCAAAAACCTGACATCTCAGACCCAATATTTTTGTGAGAGGTGAAGACTGATATATTTACATTCTGACTGATATTAGTTTAGTTAACTTGGTAATCTCATTCAGGGTATGCATTTCATAGAGTTACGATTTGGTATTACTACAAGCCTGCACATTGTAAATAGGAAGAAAATAAAAACCAGCTTGTCAATGAGAACTGACTGTTCACTGGCTTTGATTCTGTCTCATTCACCATGATTACGTCTACAAGTACAATGGAAGCATCCCATCTACATGTACATCAATTTACATTACCAGTTTGATATAATTATGCCAGTGGTGATGTTGGTGGGGATGTATTGTATGGCATGTTATGACACTGCATTCACAGTACATTGGTGGTGAATCTGTGATGATGGTAGTAATGAGAACATGTGACAGTGGTTGTGCTGGTGATGACAGTAAAAGAGTGATGACTGTGTTGACAACAGTACGGACAAATGAAATTTGTGCATGATTAAAGATAGGAGGAATAACAACAAATAACACTTTGTATTGAAATTTACATGAAGTTTTGAACTTTTGCCTTCCAAACGCTGAATGCAAGCAGATTGAGCAAAAGCGGACACAGACTTTGCTGTAAATCACAGATGTCAATTCTCAAACACTACTAAATACTACATGCTAAAACTATTTCCCACTGAGTTGCAACATAAATGTAGAATATAATTGATCTACAAATTAGGAGACCTATCAATCATACTGGTTCTGACAAAGTAAATGCTCACTTATATGTAAAGGCATGGGACATGGTAAGGGTTTTTAAAATCTGGCACCTGGGAATTCTGAGAAGGACTGAGAGAGCAATGGTGAGAGCGATGTGTGGTGTGAAGCTGATGGATAGGAAGAAGACTGAGGTTTTGATGCAGATGTTGGGTTTGGAAGAGACGGTGGATCAGATGGCGAAGGCGAACGGAGAACGTTGGTATGGACATGTGTTGAAGAGGGATGTTGATCATGTTTTGAGAAGGGCACGTGAGTTTGAGGTGGCTGGTCAGAGGGGAAGGGGGCGACCGAAGAAGACATGGAAGAAGCAGGTGGTGGAGGCGAGTAGAAGGGTTGGGTTGAGGGAGGAGGATGCAACGAATAGAGTAAAGTGGAGGGAGGGGGTGAGGGTGATTTCTGTGAGTGCGAGGTGAATCCGGCCACCCCCGTAGGCGTAGCTCGGGGACCAAACCGGATTTAAAACCTGGATTACTACTTACTACTACCCGACCTATTCTAGATTTTTTTTTTAGAGATCTAATTCAATGCCTAAACTGAAGAGTGAAGAAATCAAGTGGAATTATTTAAATTAGACATCGAAGCTGAAATATTTTATATTCAGAAATACAATTACGCCTCGTTTAAAGATAGCATGCAGTCGTAGAGTCAATTCTATCACTTCAGTGAGTGGACATGCATGGTCATAAAAGACATAATGCCTGGGCAGGTATAGCTTGACTAGCCATGCCCACTGCCCATGACCAGACTTCTGCAGTCCTATGGCTATGCACACAGTCAGACTATTGTCATTGATTGACAACAACACTTTGTTTTAAAAAAAGGGGGAAACAGCTCATCAATTAATTTGAAATAGATCAAACAAACACTTGATAATTCTACATAACATGGATTAAGCTACGACCCGAAATATTGGATATAACTATGAATTCAAATCTAAAACTTATGATAGTTTCCATAAAAATTTCCACGCACACAGAATACAGCCTATGGGACTGGGTAGCGCGCCGAGAGTTGTGTAATAACCACGCCAACGCACACGGCTAAAACGCAAGCAGCGTATTGTTGGAATGTTAATTCTGCTGCTATGTAGTGGCTGTTTAGCTACCACTGGCAATGTTTAATCGCGTCATACACAGACAATAAAACATTTTATGACTGACAAAATACGAAAAACATCAAGAAAAATTCATTGATTGCAAATTTTGCATAGAAACAATTCACCTTATCAGGCCATTCTGTTACCCTTTCTCAGAAAGTTGTAAAATCGTGTAATTTTACCCCAACTTTCGGACGTTCTCCCTCGACAATTTCACAATAAGACCTTGCCAATCGTACGATCTTCGAAAGATCGATTTCTGTACGTTACAATGAAATCTAATTTACGAACCAAAAAACTTATTTTGGAAAAATATTACACGATAAAAAATAGTTTACATTACAAGTGTATTTTAAAACAAAAATATGGTTATTTAAACCTTTTAAATAAAAATTAAACGGCGATTTGGGGGTTTCAAAATATAATATTGATGAAAGAGGATAATGTGATGGTGCCGATATGAATATTCATTTATTGTAACAATTTGACAATTTAAAGATCTGAAAGTTTTTGAAAGAGGTAAATTTATTTTGTGCGCATTTTTATGCTGCGCGCAACGAAGTTGCGCGAGGCATTATGTTTTCGGTTGTCCGTCGTGCGTCCGTCCGTGCCGTCCGTCGTCGTCCGTCCGTCCGTGCCGTTCCGTCCTGTCCGTCCGTCCCGTCCGTAAGTCCGTCGGTCCTTACCGTTCTCGTTACGACGATACTTTAAGAACCGCAGCTATCGATGTTGAGTAACTGAGACAAGTATGTACTAGGGGCCAACAATTGAACTGAATTTAGTTTTGGAGGTCAAAGGTCAAAGGTCAAAGGTACAGGGCCTAAAATACTGTATGTCTGATTCGGCTCGTTTACCGCGATAACGTCCTGTGAACGGCCAGTCGGATTTTTATGTAACTTGGGTGAGTAGTATTAGAGAGCAACATGACTGATTAGATTTTGGAGGTCAAAGGTCAAAGGGTCAAAGGTCACAGGGCCTAAAACTACATGTATCGTCTGATTTGGGCTCGTTACGCAGATAACTTGTGAACGGCCAGTCGGATTTTGATGTAATTGGGTGAAGTATGTATTGAAGGAGCAACTGGAATGCTGGATTAGATTTGGGGTTGAAAGTTCAAGGTCACGGGCTTAATATAGATCTGACTTGGGCTCTGTACACGCGATAATTTTGTCAATGGCCAGTTGGATTTTTGCATGTAACTTGTGGTGAAGTATGTATTATGAATGCAACAATGAACTGATTAGATTTGGATAGCTGAAGCGTCAAAGTCAGTGGCCTAAAATATACTGATTTGGCTCGTTACCCGATAACTTGTGAACGGCGGTCGATTTGATGTAACATGGGACCGGAAGTATAGTATTATGAAGCAACAATGAACTGATTAGATTTGGACGGTGTCAAAGGTCAATAGCGCTCACCGGCCTCAAATATGTCTGGCTTGGGCTCGTTACCGCGATAATTTGGTAGAATGCCAGTTGGATTTTGATGTAACTTGGGTGAAGTATTATTATGATGCAACAATGAACTGATTAGTTTTCTGGCTTGAAAGGTCATGAGGTCAAAGGGTCACAGGGCTAAAAATGTCTGATTTTGCTGCTCGTTACACGATAGACCTTAAGAAAGGCATGTTTGGATTTGAACTGTAACATGGCTGAAGTATGTACTTATACCGGCACCACAATAACTGGCATAGATTTCGAAGTTAAAGGTAACGGGTCAAACGGTCACGAGGCCTGATAGATGTCTGATTTGGGCCCCATTACCATGTTAACTTAGAATGGTCTAGTCCGAATATTTGGTGTTACGTGGGTGAAAGTAGTTGATTATAAGGTTACAATGAAACCAATCAGATTCAGGGTTAAATGGTCAAAGTTGAAAGTCACAAGGACAAGGCTCTATTACTGTAGTGTCTTTACCACGATTAACATGAGACGCTTATCGGATATTCTGAATTTTGGTAAAACTTTGGCGTGAAGTAAAGTGTTATTAAGGTACCAATGAACTGAATCATATTTGGTTTAAGGGTCAAATCGGTAAAGGTCACGAGGGAGCCCATACTTATATCTTTTACACAGCGATATACTGAGAACGTCGCTTTTCGCATATTGATGTTAATTTGGGTGAAGTTAGTATATGGGGATAAGATTGAAGATTCAGAGATTGAACGGTCAAGTTTACGATGCCCGTACATTCATAGTTTGGAATTGACGGTCAGGGGAGCGGAGGCATACCATCGGCCTGCGGCAGCCGAATTTGCTCTAGTTTTTACAAAAAAATACCAATTTTCAATTCAAGATGATATGGCCTGGCGCGCATCAGATTGTTTGGCAGTACTACGTACGTGGTGTACGGCTATATGTCTGCGTGTATATGACCTTATGTGTGTTTTGTGTGTTGCTGAGTCTGTGTGTGAGTCGTGTGTGTACATGAACAAGCACCGGTACTGCGTGTGGGGCTTCTTAAACTTCTACAAGAATTTTTGACCACTTTCAAAGAAACATTACACACAGACAAACATAGACCTACACAGGCCTCAGCAGGCAACATGACGATTATGTAGACACACACAAGACAAGAATATACAAAAAGGGCTGAACATATCAAAAATTAACATGATTTTTAAATTCGTCACTAGACGAATGTGGTGAATCCGCTAAACGTACCAGACCTTTAATTTAAAGAAAAATAATGACAATGTAGTATGAATTGTCATTGCAATGATAAATATTGTCCGCTCATCACCTGAAATTGTTCTATTAAACATTCGTTGAAGAATTCGACATGCGCGTACGCGTTCGTTGCGGACGCGCGGACGTTGCTGATTAGCACCGAGTGATGACTTTTGACCTGCAGTTACTGTGTACCAAGTTTTGTTATTAATCCGACCGCCAATTCATGATATATGCGCAAAAAACGATTTTAATTTTGTGACCGTCACAGATGACGTCACAAAGATATTCTACATGCAAAGTAGTAACCTGAACTGCTTATCTACGGATCAAAGGCGTATCAGAATTGAGCAATACCAGTAGAGCGGTCATCGGTTTATTATTAGAGAAAATGACTGATTAACGACTTAATAGCTTAAACGTACGCGTACGACGTTCGTCGTGACGCCCGGCACGCATATGATAGCCGCATTGATACTTTGACCTGAAGTCTGTGTACCAAATTTCTTGTGATGTTACTGCGACTCCAGATCAATGAGATACGTGTCCGAATACCGATTTTTCTTTGTGGCTCGATAGAATGACGTCACAAAATTTGTCATGAAAGGGATACCTGAAATGCTATTCTACGCATCATACTTATCAGAATAAGCACATAACGAAGTAGGCGTCACCGTTAATTCTGGAGAGTTATGAGTGATTTTTAAACATGCCGGCATTTTCACTAAGCGCGCCTGGAATGCGCGCGGCATTTATGTTTTTGGCGCTTGTAAGCGATAATTATGGTCTAGTGTCCAGGAAAAGGTTCTAATTGATGGAGAATT
>JZLH01S0014003.1:16328-30352 GCA_001188425.1 Eucidaris tribuloides
AAAACAATCCACCTGTACGCTACGTATTTACGCTCGACTTCGCTGTGAAGATCGCCTTGGCGATTGTCTCGAAATGTGGCTGGACAAAATGCCTTGAAATAACACTTTTAAAACACGAAAATACCCCTATTGTTTATTGTAAAAACATGGCCAAATAGCTAATTGCAGATGACAATTTTTCACATTTTGCTGTATAAATTCTCCTTTGATAAGCCACTAAAATCATAACAAATAATGTATGGGACGAGTTATCCGATTTTCAGATTGCCCCTTGATGCACCCGGCACCGGCGAGTTATTCCAGGTGAGGGACGGGTTTATCCAGGGTCGAATTATCATGGGTCGATGTTTGTCTGCTACCCCATGCCACTTGATGAATTCATGAGATTTCAGAGTTGAGAGGTCAAAGGTCAAAAGGCCCCATATATTTTCAATTTTGGAATTTGTCGGGGGTGCGGAGGCATGCCCCATACCCCATCGGCTCTGCGTAGGAAAATTGCTCTAGTGTTAATATAGTTTCGGGATATCATCTAATAAAGTGCAATATAGAACAAGACCGCTAAATCTCTGCAGCTTTGTAACATCAACATCGTTTTGCATACATGTCACGAATGCCCATGGTATTTGTCCCATGACATTTATTCAGCGACAGTTGCTTCGACAATTATCTCACACACTAACCCTAACCCCAACCCTAACCCCAACCCTAACCCTAAGCCTATCACTATTCTGAAATCTAGACTGGAAACCCAATTTTAACCTTTACCCTAACTCTGTCTTCTGAGATAATCACCGGAATAACTGTAGGGACACCAGTCTGAAGAGCTTGTTTCCGAAAGGATTTTAATTTAATGTTTATATTATAACGAATTTGTTTGCCCCCCAATATTTTCATTGGTGTCCACATCCTTCCAAGATAAGCTTCCACTAAGCATCTTCCGAGGTTACTGGGATGCTTTACCAAAGTCAGTCAGCTCTATAGAAAGCATTGGAGGAACCCACCTCCAGTTAGAGACTTTGCCCCTCCCCCATCAAAAACGGATTTAGCCTTTATTAGCCTTTGAAGAAGTTACTAATTTGACTTTCAAATACAACTTCTATAGCACTATGAATAGTGCGTTTCAAAGTGGTTCGTCTGTGCTAAGAATTCATGCAGTGACGGTTACTTGTCGATTGCACCACATACACACACCACCCCTTTCCATAAACAAATACTGGAATATACACACAGCACACAAACCCATCTACACACACACACACACACACAGCTGAACACACACAATTTTCACAACACAGCACACACACACAACACACACACGCACATCACACACACACGACGACACACATCACACACACAACACAACACACACACATACACATCCCCACAAACACACACACACAACACACAAACACACACACACACAGGTTCAAACACACACACGCAAACACACACACACAAACATCATCACACAAACACATCACACTACAACCACACACACCACATACACAACACACACACACCCACACACACACATCACTGCAACACATTCACACATCAACACAGGCACACACACACACACACACACACAACGACACCACACGACACACACACACACACACACACACACACCACACACACACACACAACCATCTTAAGTCTCTTGAGAAAGCAACCTGTTAAAAATCACCGTGATATATCTGGAACCGTAACAGTTGCCCCTCTCACTCTTTTTTTTTCCTATTTTCTTATAGACCATTACAACATCCCAGCATTGTTGTGCCTTTAACACATGGTTGTTTATTATCATATTACATTTTATTATCATTATTAATTTTATGTATTATTATTTATTATTATTATTATTATTAATGATTATTATTATATTGATACTACTACTACAACAGGGGTATATATATTACATACACACATACTGCCATACTCACGCACACACCGCACACACAGGCCACCACAACACACACATTCACACAGTCACAGCACACACATCCACACCACACACACACAGAGTCCGCTCACACACACTCACACCACACACACACACACCTACACACACATACACACATCACCTCACACACACACATCAGACTATCATCACACACATCACACACACCACACACACACACACACACACACACACACACACACACACACACCCACACAGCACACCACAATCAACACACCACACACACACATATACCCTGGCATCTAGCGCCATATGCTAACTTCAACGTGTTTGGATGAAACCACTAGCCAGTGCTTTCTCACGCAGACTCGTCCCACGTCTCCCATTTTCTGAGCCCACGTGATTTAACAAGCAGTCAAATGCCAATGCGCGAAGCATCCAACGTCTTTACACCCTGTACTCCCGTGAATCCCTCATGCCCCAAAGACCTTGACATTCAATATAGAATCAATCATTTCCGTAAATATTAATATATGCCATATTACATAATCGTTTGCCGGCATACACGAGTATATGCAATATTGTTAAATCAAATCACATTATGGCCTTTGATCTAATCGGCAACTAAAAATTGAAAATTGATACTAGTAATTGTCATGAAACAAATACATTAAACGCAGAAGGAAAGGATATGAAGGTGATAAAAAGGGAAGAAAGAGTTAGGGAAGAAGGAAATGATGATGACGATGATGATGATGATGATGATGATGATGATGATGATGATGATGATGGAGAAGAAGAAGAAGAGGAAGAAGAAGAAGAAGAAAAAGAAGAAGAAGAAGAAGAAGCAGAAGAAGAAGAGGAAGAAAAAAGAAGAAGAAAGAAGAAGAGAGAAAAAAAACCTGTACACGTAACACATAGTATTTTACACTTAATTTTCGACATAAATTTAAAAATAGTATCATACTGTTTGCAATTTAATTTCGAAAGGCTTCACTCTTTGTCGAATCAAACACATGTACATTCGATCAATCACTTAACCAATCAGTCACTCAGCAAATCACGTAATCCCTCGATCGGTCAATAAATCATCCAAACGAGTTTATTTGAATCAACTTAAGAAGAGGGAAGAAAGCATTGAAATTGGGCGAACACAATCAAAATGGAACCAACATGAAATAAACAAAATACAAGTGATTATATCAATCCCAATGCTGTATTTAATTTGAAAAGCCACTTTACTTAAAAGTTTGAAACCGTCACTGCATTGTGTTAATTATAATACAGTCATTCCAGAGATCATTGTTTATAATAGCAACATGACGAAAAATGTGAGAAAACCAAAGATCATGAAAGATCGTAATTCGTAAAACAGATACAGAATACAGGGAGAAGAAAAGACGAAAATACAAATTCCCCCCAAAATGCGTGGTTACAAAGTCATGGCAAATGCTCAAAATCGGCTGAGGCAGATATTGGTCATAGTCTCATAAATCAGAGATCTCAAGGAATCTCTATCAATTATGACATGCTGCGGAGTCTCTTATTAATTTTGGCGTGAGAGTTTCAGCAAAGTCTTAGAATGGAAAAGAGAGACGAAATTGAACGTTTTATTTATTGGACTAGAATATTCAGAAGTATGGTACATAAGATAAAATCCTACGGAACGATTTGGAAAAATAGGCGAAGGTTTGTATATGTATTAGGGCTCAAAGAAGTAAGTAAAGGGTTTTGTTCAATAAAGATTTTTTGATCGATAAAGATTTGGCAGATTTATGGATGGTCCTATTCCAGAAGGCCGGTATAGTAGTAGCAGTAATGCAGCTTGTGGTCGCTATCCTCGCCAGTGTTGTAAGGCGTGCTACCGCCCTCGTAGTCCCGGAACACGATCCGGTCATCCTCGCCATTCCACCGGAAGTACTCCTCGCTGACCTGCATACCCGTGACCTCTTGGCACATGTGAGACTTCTTGAAGAGGAAGAAATTATCGTCGGTCGGGAGGAAGACGGGGTTGGTGGCGAAGCCGTCGTCGCGGCAGCAAAAGTACATCAGGGTGTCGTCGTCGTAGACCCCTTCGGGGACCTCCCCGCTGAGGTCATTGGAGTTGAGGATGTTGTTGTCATCCCAGAGCACCCAACCTTCGTCAAACCCTGAAAAAGGAAAGTAGAAGGAGAGTCCAACCCGTGAAAGGAAACTGATGTAAAGGACTGGTGACCCGACAGTTGCTCCGGCGACAGCTGCCTTACAGTAATCCCAGAAGACAAAGAATTAGGATTGGGATTGCCGTTGATTGTCATTGAGGTTGTAGCTCGGAATAAGGTAGGGTTAAGTGTTGGGATAGAGTTAGGTTACAGTCGCCATTGATGTTCTAAACACAACAAAAAAGGTAACTACCCCCTTTTTCAAACTACCATGATTTTTTAACGAAATAAGTTTTAGCAAAATAATTTGGCAGGAATAGTTCTACACTCATTGACTAACCTCTGTATTAAAATAAGATTAATCCGTCAAGCCATGCATGAGTGAGCATGCAGGCGCGCCGGAACACCTTTAGTTTTGGAGGGGCAAAATCTCGATGGGGGCACATGTGGCAGTATGAGTTCCGCTCGGCGAGGGAGTGAAGCAACCAAGCGGGCCAGGGGAGGGTGTGGGCAGGCGCGGTTGTAGAGCAGAAATTTTAGGGGGTCTACTAGGGGCTTGATGGAAACATGCGAGGGAGCGTTGGGACCGAACGGGGGAAACTTTTTGAAAATACGCATAGAAAGAACGCGATTCTAGGCATGGTAAATACATATTTTGAAGGCATACCTTCTGAAAATTATTAGGGATAATCATTGCAGTCAGTTTTTTTTTCAAAAAAGATTTAGAGGAAGTATGTGAAAAACTGTAATTGGGTAGTCATACTTCCGAGGAAACGAAGCGACCTGGGGGCGTGAAGGGGATACCCCCTCCCACGATAGGAACTTTTTTGAAAATACGCATAGAAAAGACGTGATTCTAGGCACGGTAAATACATATTTTAAAGGTATATTTTATAAAGATAATTGGGGATTGTGTAGTCAGGTTTTCAAAAAGACGTACAGGAAGTATGTGACAAACTGTAATTTAGTAGTCATACTCTGTGAGGGTGGTATCCCTCCCACAGGAACTTTTTGAAACTGATACGCATATAGCAAATACGTTTTTATCCTAGACATGGTAAATACATATATTCACTGGAGATTTTGTAGACATACTTGCGAGAGAGCGAATCAACCGAGCGGGGGAGGGTGTGGGAGGGGGATACCTCCTCCCACGGCAGAAAATTTTTGAAAATAGACACAGAAAAGACGTGATTCTAGGCACGGTAAATACATATTTTAAAGGTATATTTTATAAAGATAATTGGGGATTGTGTAGTCAGGTTTTCAAAAAGACGTACAGGAAGTATGTGACAAACTGTAATTTAGTAGTCATACTCTGTGAGGGTGGTATCCCTCCCACAGGAACTTTTTGAAACTGATACGCATATAGCAAATACGTTTTTATCCTAGACATGGTAAATACATATTTTCACTAGAGATTTTGTAGACATACTTGCGAGAGAGCGAATCAACCGAGCGGGGGAGGGTGTGGGAGGGGGATACCTCCTCCCACGGCAGAAAATTTTTGAAAATAGACACAGAAAAGACGTGATTCTAGGCATGGTAAACACATATTTTAAAGGTATATTTTATAAATATATAATATAAAGTATATAATATATAACATATAACTTATGAAAACTATTCATTTCACTAAGTACGAGCAATGCGAGCGAGCGCTTCACAATGTATACAGATTTTCACGTCTGACCAATCAATTTTTGTATTACGCTATCCATGTATTTAAATAACAGAAATCACATTTGTCATGCAATATCCTTTCAGAAACATTTATATGCGCGAACGACCCGAGCGAGAGCTCAGAATCATCGTAAATTTTCATTTCTCTTGAACGTATACGTACATGTACATGTATGTCACAAGTGATGTGCGCTTATTAGCCAATATGTATTATTCTTCGAGCAATATAGATATCATTTGCATCGTTGAGCCACATCCACTTTGCCATTCGGTTTAAGTCTGAAATGATTTCATTAAAAGCTTAAACGTGACCGCATTGTTCGAGCAATGAAAAATATTCTTATATTGCTAGAAAATTTAGAAGAATAGGAAAATGAAAAGGTTTACTAACGGTAAGTTTCACGGGGGCACACTCGTCAAAGGACGAGAGGCCACCATATATACACTAAATTTACTTAGAACTGTGAGTGCCCCGTCAGGGGCGAAAATTTTGCAATTTTCAGTTATGAAATTGACAATTTTTATGCAGGAAAATTGCCTTTATTGCTCATTTTGTTCTTTAATACTGTAATTGATGAATTATTTTTTTAACTTCAGGGGGGGGGGGGGGCACATGGGGGAGGGGGGGGGTGGCAAAAACTGCGTTTCCCCCAAAACAAAAAATTATGGGGGCGGGAAGTGCCCCCTCTGCCCCCCCCCCCACCGCTTAGCCGGCGCCCTTGTGAGCATGCATTAATGGCAAAAATGCCACTTTTCAAAAGTCACAGGAGTCATCTCTTATGCCAAAATAATGGTAAATAATGGTATTTTTTTCTTTGTTTATAAAATGTGTTCACTGAACCCTGACATGGTTACAACCTCTTACGTTCGTACAACATGTAAATATACATTTTGCAGAAAAAACCGGATTTCAATTTTTTCAATGAACTTACTGGATTTTATCCCTTCAAAATTGAGGAAGGATGACATTTTTTAAGTTGAGCTCTCACTGAAACGTAAAATATCCGAAAAGTGCCAAAAGAGGTGTCAGGGGGACACACGATAGGTGATTAACATAAATAGCGCTTAATCATTCAACAGAAACAGAATTTGTCAAAATCCTGCATCACAAATACCTCAAAATAACCCTTGTGACTTTTCAAAAGTGACATTTTTGGCTTTAATACGTGCTCACTCATGCATAACTGGACGAATCAATCACATTTTTACACAGAAGTTAGTCAATCAGTGCAGAAACACCCTTGCCAAATTATTTTGCTCAAAACCGTCTCTTTATGGTATTTTGAAAAAGGGGGTAGTTACTTTTTTTGTTGTGTTTAGTTCAGAAATGAGCAAGGGTCGTGGGTTGCTGCAGAATTGAGTTAGGGTTGCTATAGAGGTTCTAGTTCAGAAAAGGGTTATGATTAGGGGTTGGAATACAGTTGGCTTGGGGTTGCCATTGACGTTCTAGTTCAGAAATTGGTTACTTTGGTGGATTGGGACACAGTTGGATTTAGATTGCCATTGAGATTCTACTTCAGAAAAGAGTTAGGATAAGGCGTTTGGATTGGGACACAGTTGGATTTAGATTGCCATTGAGATTCTACTTCAGAAAAGAGTTAGGATAAGGCGTTGGGATGAAGTTGGGTCTGGGTTGTCAATGAAGTTCTAGTTCATAAAATGGGTTGTGGGTTGGGACAAAGTTGTGTTAAGGTTGTCATTGAGGTTCTAGTTCAGAACAGGATTAGGGTTTTGGATTGGGATAGAGTTGGGTTAAGGTTGCCATTAATGTTCTAGTTCAGAAAAGGGTTACGGTTGTGGGTTGGGATAGAGTTGGGTTTGGGTTACCATTGAGGTTCTAGTTCATATAATGGGTTGTAGGTTAGGACAGAGGTGGTTTTGGGTTGACATTGAAGTTCTAGTTCAGTAATGGGTTAAGTTTGTGGGTTGGGACAGGGTTGGGTTAAGGTTGCCATTGGGGTTCCGGTTCAGAAAAGGGTTATGGTTATTGGTTGGAACAGAGTTGTGTTTGGGTTGTCATTGAGGTTCTAGTTCAGAAAAAGGTTAGGGTTATGGGCTAGGAAAGAGTTGGGTTTGGGTTGCCATTGTGCTTTTTAGTTCAGAAATGGGTTAGGGTTAAGTTTGGGGCAAATTTGGGTTAAGGTTTCCATTGAGGTTCTAGTTCAGAAAAGGGTTGGGGTTGTTGGTTGGGACAAAGTTGGGTTAAGGTTGTCACTGAGTTTCTAGTTCAGAAAAGGGTTAGGATTAGGGTTTGGGACAGAGATGGGTTAAGGTTGTCATTGAGATTCTAGTTCAGAAAAGGGGTTAGGATTAGGGGTTGGGACAGAGTTGGGTTAAGGTTGCCATTGCGGTTCTAGTTCAGAAAAGGGTTAGGGTTGAGGGTTGGGACAGAGTGGGGTTGAGGTTGTCATTGAGTTTCTAGTTTAGAGAAGGGTTAGGGTTGGGACAGAGTTGGGTTAAGTTTGTCATTGACCCTCCAGTTCAGAAAAGGGTTATGGTTGGGACAGAGTTGGGATAAGGTTGTTATTGAGCTTCCAGTTCAGAAAAGAGTTAGAGTTGGGACAGAGTTGGGATAAGGTTGTGGGTTAGAGTTGGGACAGAGTTGGGTTGAGTTGGGACAGAGTTGGGTTGAGGTTGTCATTGAGCTTCCAGTTCAGAAAAGGGTTGGGGTTGTTTGGGACAGAGTTGGGATAAGGTTGTCATTGAGCTTCCACTTCAGAAAAGGGTTAGGGTTGGGACAGAGTTGGGATAAGGTTGTCATTGAGCTTCCAGTTCAGAAAAGGGTTATGGTTGGGACAGAGTTGGGTTGAGGTTGTCATTGAGCTTCCAGTTCAGAAAAGGGTTAGGTTGGGACAGAGTTGGGATAAGGTTGTCATTGAGCTTCCAGTTCAGAAAAGGGTTGGGTGGGACAGAGTTGGGATAAGGTTGTCATTGAGCTTCCAGTTCAGAAAAGGGTTAGAGTTGGGACAGAGTTGGGTTGATGTTGTCACTGAGCTTCCAGTTCAGAAAAGGGTTAGGGTTGGGACAGAGTTGGGTTGAGGTTGTCATTGAGCTTCCAGTTCAGAAAAGGGTTAGAGTTGGTAAAGAGTTGGGATAAGGGTGTCATTGAGCTTCCAGTTCAGAAAAGGGTTAGAGTTGGTAAAGAGTTGGGATAAGGGTGTCATTGAGCTTCCAGTTCAGAAAAGGGTTAGGGTTGGGACAGAGCTGGGTTGAGGTTGTCATTGAGTTTCTAGTTCAGATAAGGGTTAGGGTTGTGGATTGGGATAGAATTAGGTTGGGTCGCCATTAAGGTTCTAGTCCGGGTTAGGAGTTGGGATACAGTTGGGTTAGGGTTGCCACTGAGGGTTAGGGTTAAATTTAGGGGTTGTGTTAGGGTTGGGGTTAGGGTTATGGTTAGGGTTACAGTTAGTGTATGCAATAGGCGTCGAAGGAACTATCACCGGAGCAAATGTTGTAGAGCCAAATGATGAACGTAGACTTATCATAAGTCATAACCGTGGTTAGTTTCGAGGGGGAATTGAAAACAGATCTGAAATAGGCTAAAAAGGACATCCACTAGATTATTCCACCTTACAGATTTGTCAAGCAGTATTATGGCAAGCGTAAATGTAAACCTTTTCTATGCTGCAGATCTTTAACTGCCACAACACATACATGTCATTGACTTAAAGTGATAGGCTAACATTGTGGAGCTTCAAATTAAAAAATTGTCAAATTTTGATATCTGAGGTACATAGTAGTGTTCAAATGGACAAATAAACACCCTAGAATTCAACAAATATATATCATCTTTATTCGTACATAAAAAGGCATATTGACACACATATAACATAAAAAAAAAATACCTTTGAACATACACATACAGGGAAAAAAAATAAGTACATAAAACCATAAAAAATACACATCTGATGAGGGCAACCAGGCGGCGGCCCCCGGCCTGCCAAAGCCATGATGGCGCTATCATTAAATAAAACTCGGGGCGAGTTTTAATAGCCTACGTGTACACACAGTAAGTCTATGGGAGGAAATGGGCGAGTGAATCCGGTCAACTTACGATTTTCACTTTTTTGAAGCACTAAATAATCATTTTGAAATACAATTTTTTCAGGGCTTCATTTTTAGGCCTCATCAAAGACACTGGTAGCATGAGGAATCATGTGGCTCAGATTTTTTTAACTGTGGTAAATGTTAGCCAATACCTTTAATATCAGGACTTAAGGTGCGTTCACTTTATTGGAAAGTTTATTGGAAAGAGCGCTTTCGGCAATATTCCAACAACTGAATACATCAAAATGATTCGGGAAACAATGTAAGACTTAGTAGGACATAAAAAAGTTGTAATGTGAGGAAACTTCATGGGATATTAATATTGGTGAATGCAAACTTCAAAGAGTTGCATCAAAGTTTTATCAATTTCACGTACAACAGACCTAATATACAACATTGAGTGCAGTAGATCCGAAAGTTCGAGAAATTTCTCACTTCCTAATAAAGTTTCTAGAAAGGACAATACCTGCTGGGCAGGAGTCTCCCTTCTTGAAGATGCAATACTCTCCTTCAGGCCAGTCCCAGTAATAATCATCCTCCGCTTCAATCGTCTTGGAGCAGAAGTTCTGTTCGATGTTGTTCTTGGTGTACGGTCCTTTCAAATGACAGGGGTAGGACCAGTCGTTGCTAGAGAGATTGTTGTCCGTATCCTGATAACGCGACCCGGTCTTCCAGTAGAAGTGGCTGTTGGGACAGCCTATCTCTGGCATCGGGGTGGCGTAGGTGCCGTACGGCCACGTGATGGGGATTTGAACGGCGGGATCTGAGTGAGAAAGAGAGAAGACAGAAAAAAAAAACACTATGGACATATATCAGCTAGCCGTAAGTAACCATGTGATACATACCTCAGATCCATCTGTTGCAGAAGCATTCTTTTTAATGGTCGGTTACATTATTATTTTAATTAGATTCACGAAAGTAATGTATTTTCAGTGTATGTAGTTACACTATATTGTTTTTTATGCTTATATGTCGTACTGTATGTTGTATTCTTCGAAATGTTGATATAAAGAAATTGAAAATAAATAAAAACTACAGAATGCTAAAACATTATTTATCAAAGGTCTCACTGGCTACTTCGAAGGCACGAGTACATACTCTTGCAACCTGCGGTGCACATAAAGATAGGTGCTTCACGAAATAGGGGTATTGGGATCCTAGGAAACTAATGCGATTTATCCCTCGCGTTCCCATTATAAAGATGTGGGCTCAGACCTAGAAGTGGGCTCAGCCCATATTGACTTTCCGTTTTCACTGTCGTGATATAGTATTCCCACCAGTGCCAAACGTCGTTGTAGTATCCATGCAGCCCATTTTCCCTGATGTTGTGTAACCCGTCACATTAACAATAACGTATTTCCAGTGGTATGTGTGCCGGACCCACTTACATGTACGATGTAACAAACGCGTTCTCAATATGCATTTGGTACCACCTCCCAGTACCGAGACTATGAGGTGGTTTTGGACCCGTTCTCGGATGGAGTTCCGAGCCCACGTATAACGCATTCTCATCAGGGAAGGAAGTGGGCTAGATGTACCATCGGGTATACCACGTCCTGGTACCAAACATCATAATGAGAACGCGGCCTTAGTCACAAATACTAGAAACTGCGAATTTCTGATCAGTAGCTGGTGCTGTTAAGGTTAAAATACACATTTATTTGACGGAGTAAACAAGAAATTAGGTATATACCTGATGAATGCTCGGCATTACTCCAAGCAGGGTATAGATACAAGGCCTGATTCACGTAAAGTTGTATATCACTCATTCGTTCGGCAAAATCGCTGTCGCACAGTCCGTCGGTAACATAGGTGTTCAAATGCTGCCAGTAGTGAGCAGAAAATATCTGAAGAGAAGGAAAAAGGCGGAAAAGCTATGTTTCGATATTGGTCTACATTTTATTTGATTTACTCCCTATATTACCTTATACAACAAGCTTTTAACATTTACTTCCCTATAAACCTTAAAGGCATTATATAACACTGTTTCCAGTTCAAAAAATCAGAGCTCCAGGATTCCCCATGCTACCAGTGTCTCTGATAAGGTCTAAAAATGAAGCCCTGAAAAAAATTGCAGTTTAAAACGATCGTCAAGTGAAAATCTGTGAGAGACCATTTAGGTTTTCCCCCATAGACTGCTGTGTTGCAGAATTTCCTATCGGCTGATACAAAATTAATGTGCCAATTTAATGTGCACATATTTTACCAGTGACAGCATAACTGTCCGAACTTTTGTGTTCCAGGGTGTTTATTTGTCCATTCAAACACTGTCAGATATGTCAGGTAGCAAAGTTTGACAATTTTTTAACGGGCCTCCCACAGTGTTATATACCCTCCCTACTCAAAAGTATTGCAACATACACTATAACGCATACATTTTGAGTTGAAGGGGTCTTTCTGTAATGATGTCCTAATGAAGTTTATTATTGGAAAATAAATTATTTGAAAAGAAACCAATGAATATAATTTCCCCTTTCTTCTCCAAGGCGGAGAGATGATTAAATGCAGACGCACCCATTAAAGAGGGGCTGGAACATAAAAATGTAACATTTTTTCGCCTCCCTGTAGGGGTGGGGCGTTTATTCACTCTAGCATCGTAATTCGATTTCATATTTGCCGCCAAACGGTTTTTATGGTTTGGAAAGACTTCCTGATAACAAAAAATGCCAATAAGCACCTTTGATGCGGTCTCAGAAAGAAGACACCACGCCGCAAAGAGGTCAGAGCCTCCTATCTTCATAAGACAGTGAAATGGGAGAAAAGGGCTACTAATTCAAGATGATAGTCTTCTCTCCACATTATTGTATCCAATGTATTGAAAAGTCGTATGAAAGTGAATTTTAGGATGTTTATAATAGTAAACCACCTTTAGAATTTAGAAAGAATAAGAAATGATGACGTGAAGAGGTCTTATCTAAAATATGGGGCGTATCCTCCTTACCACTGTCTTATGCAGATAGGAGGTGCTTTCTTCTTCGCGGCGTGGTGTCTTCTTTCTGAGACAGCTTCAAAGAAGCATATCGACATTTTGTGTTTGTTTGAAGTCTTTCCAAACTATTAAAACTGTTTGACGGCAAATATGAAATCAAATTACGATGCTAGAGTGAAGTAACACCCCACCCCTACAGGGAGGCGAAAAATGTTAAATTTTTATGTTCTAGCCCCTCTTTCGTGGGTGCGTCTGCATTTGATAATCTCTCCGCCTTGGAGAAGAAAGGAGAAATTATATTCATTGATTTCTTTTCAAATAAGTTGTTATTTTCCAATAATAAACTTCATCAGGACATCATTACAGAAAGACCACTTCAACTCAAAATGTATGCGTTATAGTGCATGTTGCAATACTTTTGAGTAGGGAGGGTAGTGTCTTTAACAAAACATAACCCTAAATCCAAATCAGATACCCCAGTACTAGTCCAAATTATTCCCTATACGCTATACTTAACCCTAGTACTAATCCAAAACTCCTATCCCCTGGCTCATGAGAATTAAACTAAATGCGCAAATCAAACACTTTAGTGTTACTTTTACACCCGTGGAATTGTCCAATATATATAACAAAAATGTATTAATGTTCAACACCCTTGATGATAAAATAATAGTTTTAGAGTTCAAATATTTCGTGTGTTGATAACAGCCGAAGTGTTTAAATTACTTAATTGCATCTGTTATTTATATCGGGCAAGTGTTTTATTTTACACCCCATATGTTGCAGGGCGCCTACGGAACGACAACCTGCCTCTGAAAGCGTTCGTATTTCAGACAATCATAAAAAAATCGATTACATATAATGTACAGACATATTAATGTGATAGACTCTTATTTTAACCAGGACTTACCTCGTGCATTGCGATGACCTTTACAGCAATTGGTTCCGGTAGGTCAGCGCCCCCTACGTTTATGGTCTGCGAGAAGTTCCCGAAGAACGTACTGGACGTCATCTCTGACGTAAACTCCTCCATGTCAACGACAACCGAACCAGAATACCCAAGGAAACGACCACCGAAATCCAAGGTTTTCTCATGCTGAGAATGTGACAGAGACGCCAAAAGAATCACTTGGCGAGAGAATTGTAATTTTAAAGATACTGTTGTGAAGGCTCGGTGTAAAAATGTCAGAGGTAAAAATGTCAGAGGTAAAAATGTCAGAGGTAATGATGTCAGAGGTAAAAATGTCAGAGGTAATTATGTCAGAGGTAAAAATGTCAGAGGTAAAAATGTCAGCGGTAAAAA
>JZLH01S0014003.1:51350-64007 GCA_001188425.1 Eucidaris tribuloides
TGAAAAAAAATAAATATGTGGATCAATCCACACAAACAGAGATGACGACGAGAGAGAGAGAGAAAACACAAGAAAAGAAACACACACATACATGAAACTACACACAATACACCCACAAACAGGAAACACACACTACATAGAACACAACACAATACACAACCAAAACAAGAAAGAAAACACACAACACATACATAAACCACACATACATGAAACAAAACACAACACGCAAATAAACAAACACTCACAAAACGACGCATACATACAATCGGCGCGACACACACACACACAAAAACACAGCAAACACACACAAAACAAACTACCACACGCAATACACACACTAACACACAAACACAGCAAAACACAAGCAAACAAACACACAGGACAGACACCATACAAACAAACAAACAACTCAAAACACACCACACAAACAAACAAACACACAAAACAACGCAAACATAACGCACAAATAATGTGCAAGGAATATTAATACCAAAAAAGAACAGGATAAGGAAATTGAAAAACAGAAACAAAATGGATGAAAGCGGGAAAGGGTGAAGGAAAAAAAAAGGGTGAGGGAAAGAGAAAAATATACCAAAGAGAAGAGGGGGGGGGCGGGGGCTGGGGAAAGCAAACCCCAGAACATAAAGTGTAGTGACAGCCGAGGAGGGGGAAATAAAGAAAAAAAAAAAGTAACCAGAAGAAGAGGAAATTATAAATATACTGCACTTTTTTTATTATAATCGGTTGAAATAATGGTGACCAGTAAAATTCACTATATAAAAGCAAAAGCAACGCATTATTATTATTATTATTATTATTATTATATTATTATTATTATTAATTATTATATTATTATTATTATTATTATATACTTATTATATTATTTATTATTATTACTCATTATTATTATTGCACATTTGGGTTAGCTATCTAAATGCTTGCAAGACACCGTGATTCAAAGTTCAATCATGAAAGTACATTTGTTATACAACCAATCAGTTACAAATGACATCAAATTCCAACATATGAATTAACCATTCATTCTTATCGTTAACAGAATAAGGCTTTTCCAAAGAAAATAATGACAACAAAAATGTCAGAGAGAGAAACGAAATAGTTTTGAAAAAAAAAAAAAGCGGGTGTCGAGGAGAATGAAAAGGGGGAAATTGCGAACAGATACAAAAAGAAATATAGGATAGTGGAAAGCATACCGTTACCCAATTATTGCTACTTATTGTAAATTGTTTAATAAAAACACCACGGGGGATATAGATTAAAACTGTTTTTTATATCATTAGTTTACATCTAGGAAGACACAGCGAGTTTGCTATATTCTCAGATTACATGTTTGTTTCACTCTTGGGGGGAGGGAGAACATTTAGTTTTGTGATCCGAGTTTTGTTTTATTTTAATTGGCTGCCCTACAAGTGAGTCCGTCGGCGATACGCTACCCCACGCTATGGGAAGCCCCTGGTTGGGTAAGTTAGAGTATCTTGGGCATAAGTTATGTATTCTATGTGAACGTCGGCAACAACGACAAGCATTCGTTAGTATTAATAATTATCTATAACTTATCGAAACGTTCCATATTAATTTATACGTTATGGCGTTAGATCCAGATCCAACTCGTTATGAGCACGCTATGTATACGTCCAAAAGTGCAAATCGGAAAAATCAAAGTTCAGCGTATGCCAGCGTTTTACCCCTAATTTGATACGTTATGCATACGTTGGCTAAATCGTCAAGGTGTGACTATGCCCGCGCATCCTTGGACGCGCAGGCACTAGCCTGTCCCATTGTTCACCGTGTCCACAATTTTTGAGACATGCTGCAGCACTTCTCAAAAAATTGTACAAGTGAAAAGCGCTCTCTTTGACAATTAGAATATTCTGCTATGACACATGTTTACGTCACCATAAAGGGCGAAGTCTTAGCCTTTAAATGCTGTTTGTTCTGTTCAAATTCCTTGTTTTAATCTCGAGATATCCTGTAAGCAACAAAAGGGTGGAATCACAATTGTGTAACTTTTACGGGAAGAGGGCCTGATGCTATTATTGACTGTACAAAAAGTGGCACATTTGTGATTTTACCTTTTCGTTGTTAACTGAACATATATCAAGATTAAAACTAGCAAATTGAACAGAACAAACGGCATTTGAAAGCTAAGACTATGCCCTTGATGGTGATGTGAGCATCACGTCACAAAAATGTTGTTCTCATTACCAAAGAGGGCGCTTTTTACTTGCACAAGTATTTTTGAGACACACTGTTTACTGACCTGTATACATTAATATAATTGTACTTGTCATCATTGTTTTGTTGATGATTATACTTTTTCACTCATTTACGTCTTTATTATTTCTTTTTAATTTTACTTTGTTTTGTGTTCTTTTAATTAGGCCTTATAAAATGTAAGTTAAAGAAAGTTAGCACCTATAAATTGCTAGCAATTTTAAAGTAACAGGCTAACATTGTGGAGCTTCAATTTAAAAAAAAATTGTCAAACTTTGGTATCTAAGCTACACAGTAGTGTTTAAATGGATAAATAAACACCCTAGAATACAAACGTTTGAAAAGTTATGCTGCCACTGGCAAGATATGCGCCATGAATTAACAATTTCCACTCCGGTGGAGGATAAAATAGCCTAGATTTACACACAGTAAGTCTATGGGAGGAAATGGGCAGGTGAATCCGGTCAACTTGAGTGCTTGTAGATTTTCACTTTTTAAAAGCGCTAAATCATCACTTTGAAATACAATTTTTTTCAGAGCTTCATTTTCAGACCTTATCAAAGACACCTTGAGCATGGAGGATTATGTAGCTCACATTGGGTGATTTCAAGTTCGGTGTTGATGTTGGTGTTGAGGAAACAAAATCGTCTGCTAAATCGAGCTCCAACACTGGGTGATTTCAAGTTTGGTGTTGAAATCTGGTGTTAGTGTTGTAACAACACTAACACCAACACCAACACTGAACTTGAAATCACCCACTGAGCTCGGTTTAAGCAGACGATACCGATTGCACTATCGATCACATAACTTCGAGTGACGTCACGCGCGATTCATGGCGTTGGCAGAAAGTTATGCCGATGGCCGAAATTTTTGGACAAATGTAACAACATTGACAACAAATCAATACTGCCAGCCAAAAACTTGTATGAATCTGAAAGGCAAGTTATTTTTCTCTATTCCTATATGGAAGTTTAAAGGTATTGACTAACATTTACCACAGTTAAAAAAAATCTGAGCTACATGATTCCCCATGCTGCATTGTCTTTGATAAGGTCTAAAAATGACGCCCTGAAAAAAATGTATTTCAAAATGATTATTTAATACTTTAAAAAAGTGAAAATCGTAATTTGATCGGATTCACCTGCCCATTTTCTCCCATAGACTTACTGTGTGTACACCTAGGCTATAAACTCGCCCCGAGTTTTAATTGTTTATTCATGCATAACTTGCCATTGACAGTGTAACTTTCCAAACTTTTTTTTATTCTAGGGTGTTCATTTGTCCATATGGACACTACTATGTAGTTCAGATATCAAAATTTGACAATTTTTTTCAAATTGAAGCTCCACAATGTTAGCCTATCACTTTAATATCAATTTGCACTTTTATGTAAGTTTTTATTGGGGAAGAAGTAATTTCAGCGGTTTGCGTCGACTCGGTGAAGGTTTCTCCATAGCCAACACGTCGATCGCAATGTCAGCTTCTGCCAATCACAAGACCACCCAACACAACGCTGAACTTCGAAGTCATCCCTAGTGTTAGTGTTGATGAATGGGAAAGTTAACACGATAAATCCAAAAACCAACCACAGTACCCGCTTTCAGCAGACGATTTCAACACACTTAACACCTACTTCCGAAAGTACGTCATATTTTAGAGTCAACTCCCGACAGCCAGAACCCTGACCTTCAAGTACGGTGTTATAGCCGACATTGGTGTTCTTGTACAATCACCAACACCAAGAGTTTACAACACAGAACTTGAATCACCCATGTCTTAAACTGTGGTCATTTAGCGCTGTGACTTTAAAATCAGCTGTGAACAAACCGTTACTAGTATTAGTAATGTTATTGAAATACATGTAGGTGTGCAGGCCTTCATCCCGATCAGTTTGTTGTGGTATGTGTGAACAGGAGACATCTGTTTGCAAAGTACAAAACTCGATTTGTCCCCGTTTGGCAATGTATTAAAATGTGACTGATTTAAAGTATGCAATGAGATGCATTGCAAGGCTTTTTTCAGAAGCAAAGTCACACCAGACGACAGCAGACACATGCACGCGCGCGCACACACACGCAAGCATAAGGACACACACTCAGCAATCACACACGGCAACACACACACAGAACACATCAATACACAATACACACCCACGTCTTTCGGGTGAAATTTCAACACAATGGAGTCAAAAAGTTATAACATCCTACAAAATTGCCAGTCATTTAAAATTAGCTGTGAACAAAAGGTCATTAAACATGTTTTGAATGGGTGTTTCAGGTTTCATCGCGATCACGTTTGTGTGGTATGTGTTCACACCTGTATGAAAAGAGAGTATTGTTTGCAGAGTGCAAAAATCGATTTGCGCCAAAGTATTAATGAGAGATGAATTGAATGTATCAAATTCAAATAAGATGCATTGTATATGCTTTTTCAGAAGCAAAGTCACCCAGACACAGCACAGACACACGCAACACACACACACACACGCACAACACAACACACACACAATCTCACATCACACACACAACATAACCACACACACACACACACACACACACACACACACACACACACACACACACACACACACACACACACACACACACACACAAAACATGCACGCACAGACACAGACACACACGCGTGTGCTTGGATTCATCGGACCAAACCTCATGCAAAAAGACTGGACTATTTTGATGGCTTAAAAACACGGGGGTAGGCTAAATTTTGCACGCGCATAGATTCTCAAAACCACAAAATTGCGTAATAAAATTTTGGAAAATATTGTCTATTTAGAATTAATTAATCATGCACTCTGGCCCGTAGGATATGTGGAAAGTGTCTACGGAGATGTAAGGGGGTCAAACGATAGACGATTTACATAAATAACACTAAATCATTCATCAGAAACAGAACTTTTCAAAATCCTGTATCACAAATCCCCAAAAATGACCCTAGTGAATTTTGAAAAGTGACATTTTCATCTTTAAAAACCTCGGGAATATAGGAAGCAATACTTTTGAACACACAGAACACTGATGACCCATAAGCGTTTGGTTGTAAATTGTTTAAGTATTGTTGAAGTTGATAATGGGATTGTAGTGCATGACGGGAAATGAGTATCGATCAGAGTTGTGATGTGTCCCAGAAAAACAGTATCCTAAAACAAAGACGTGTTGTGCGAAAGCAGTGAGGCGTATGATTGAAAAAAAAACAAGTTCAAAACTAGATTTGAATTCGTCACTGAGACGAATTAGGTGATCCGCACGTCATCTTAGTTACATATAACTCCATGCAGTCACGAGATATAGACTAAATTTGATTTTCATTAATGACGTCTTAGATGATGTTATGATAATTAAGATAACAAAATGATGTAATGTATCCAAACTGCAATTTGAGGAATGAGGGATTTTTTTAAAGATTTGACACGCGCGTACGCGTCCGTCATTACGTGCGTGCGCGCACACGGATATGTCCAACAGTTGACCCTTGACCTGATCTTGACATGTGGTAAATTTGGTCATGTAATTTGGCTTCAGTCATGAGATATACAGAAAATCCGTTTTTATAACTATGACGTCATAGATGACGTCACGGATGACTGGTCACATTGACAACATGTCATTTTTGAGAACTTATCATGACACATCATCATGAAAATTTGCAACATCCCAGGACATGCCAGTCACGAAATATGGACTACATTTGATTTTCATTAATGACGTCATAGATGACGTCATCGAGATTAAAATAACAAAATGACGCATGAAATCATATCTAGGCATCATAGCCTATCAGAACAGCAAACAAAAACATGGGTTATTCTAGAGATTTATGACTGATTTTAAAATGCACGTTAAGTCTATGTGCGCGCGCGTGCGTTTTAACGTTTTCGGGCGCGTACGCCTTATTTCAGGTCCAATTGGTTTGGAAAAGGTTCGAAATGATGTAGAATTCAGTCCCAAAACGGCGAAATTCGATCACGAAACGGGTGCGCGCGAAAAAACGTACGCGCGCGCACCAGAAGTGCGCCAAATGTCCTGAAACGTATGCAGACAAAATCCTAGGTCGATTGGGGCATTTTTAAGTTTTGACGCGCCCGTACGCGTCCGTCGTGACGCGCGCGCACACGTCGCTTTGTCCAGAGGTTGACCTTGACCCGACCTTGACATGTGCCAAATTTGGTTACGTAATTCGACTTCAGTCATGAGATATTGACATTAACAGATTTTGACAAATGACGTCATAGATGACGTCACGGTTGACTTATCACATAAATGACATGTCATTGTCGAGATATTGTCTTGACACGTGATCATGGAAAGTTACAACATGACAGGACATGTCATTCTTGAGATATTTGGGACACAAAAAAGTGGTCAGAAAGAAAGAAGAAGAAGATTTTGACGAAATCAATGGTGATCCGCAACGGTTACACGTTGCGGATCACCAATAAACTTTGACTTATGCTCGTCAAATGATACATTAAGCATATTTATACATTCGCGCATCCCTGAGTACCATGAATTTATAAATTCAATGTCAAAAACCATTTGCTACACTTCACGGCTTTGACACTGTGCACACTATGAAAAGAAAGAGATGGACAAAGCCGTAAAGTGTAGCAAATGGTTTTTGACATAAAATTTATAAAGTCATGGTACTCAAAGATGCACGAATGAATAAATATGCTTAATGTATCATTTGAAGAGCATAAGTTAAAGTTTATTTTGCACTTTTTTTCAATCATACGCCTCATTGCTTCTGCAAAATAAGCATTTGTTTTAGGGTTCTGTTTCTTTGTGGGACGCACTGTATAGTACGTAATAAACATCTTTTCAAAATGAACTGATTGTTGCAATCGTGTCTTTATTGACAAGAGAAACTTACACCTGGTCCACGAATCTCATCTCATCACAACAACAGCAATATCAATAATATAATAGAATAATATTAAATCAATAATAAATGAAATGTTCACTCCATCTCTAGAAAGGAGGCGTGTGACCAGTATTTACTTCTACTCCCAACCATGCTGTTTATAGATTTTTATTTCAAAACTCATCCGCTATAGATCATTAGAAGCGTTGTCTACACAGTTTATAATGTCTGGAACAGTCTCCCCGACCATGTTGTTGGAACAATTTCTAGTATGGGCCTCTTTTAAGATCCGGGTGCACAGGTTTCTTTTGGAAAAGGCAATTCATAAATTGAATGTCTCATTTCCCCGCCCCAAACGCATTGATAGTGTTCATTTGGTTGAGTTGCAGTGAAGTGTTAGATTGGCCTTCTGGATATTTGGTGTTTTGGTTGATTATTGTTGTATCTTTTATACGCAAATAAGTATTTCCGGAATAAAATGACATACAGGTGTTGTTGACATATTTCTGATGGTATACAATCTACCCCTTCTCCCCACGGGAGGGGAGGGGGCAGTGTAATTTACATATTAGACTACTTGTATTTTATGAAATGTGAACAGCATTTTGGATAATCAATTTCAGCAAAACTGAGTTTTTTTAATCATGAGAATCAACTATAAAAAATGCATTCTAAACTTCCGTTAACATTAATTGCGCAAAAGTTCCATTATACATGTATGTATATATATAATTCTAAATCATGATTACAGATCTAAATATAAATTTGGTACACGTTGATATACTTTACAGTCTTTGTGAACTCAAGAGAAAACAGACAAGATAACAAAACAAATATGAAATACTTCAATAAACAAATTTCTGATGAAATGTACAAATCCACCATTATTAAAAATAAACAAAGCAAAAAACAAACAGAAATACCGCCATTTAAACGGATTTTGTAAGCCTCACGACAAAAAAATATTAAAATGCTTCCGTTCTTTGAAACACTGTTTTACTATACATGTATAATTAAATATAGTAATGTACTTGGATAGCATCCATACAATAAATATAACTATTCTGAAATCTTATTTACAAATATTTACACATTAATAGTCTGCTCAACAGCCTGTAAACAGATCAAATATTTATCAACTAACAAAATGCATAAGTGGAAGAACATGCAGGTGCATTGACAACGTGTATTTCAGCCAACCAAAAAGATATTCCGAAAATTCACGAGTACTTTTGTGGATCTGGTGACAATTGTTTGCAGTTATAGTTGTCTTGTACTATATAATTTTATAATAAATACATTTGAAGCTTACAAACCATTATATAAATAATGTATAATCCGTATATTTTTTTCAAACAGGGAAACAAAAAATGGAGAACTCCGGGGGAATGAATTTACTAATGAAAAATAAGTCACTTTTATCCTTTACGAATATTAGGTTAAGTTCTGTATAAAGGCAACACTCAACATTCAAAATCAATATGAAAAATGTTTCGCACGTATAGCTTATGTATTGGTGATCATCATGTATGATATGTGAAATCTTTTTGCAATTTACAAATCTGTACCATATGTATTCATGAACATGACAAATGCAGATTATCAATCAAAGACAAATACATGAATACATAAATAATACTACTGAGCTGACACAGTTCAATGAGCTTCACATAGAAACTAACGTACAGTTATAGTTTTGGTGCATTTTTGAAATTCTAGGTAATTACTGATCTTCCGATTTCACATACACGTCCTTCATACATGACTTGAGTGTATGAGCGAGGTTTTGTTGTGCTGTTGGAGGGATGCAAAATAGAATCCGTGCCTTTAAGTGCCCTTATGGGCTATTGCGATCGTTCCTTCGTCAACACTGTTGTTCGGTAGCTGATAAACATTCTCGATCTGCAGTTGTATTTTAAACACACCGCCTGAAAAAAATGCAAAAAGAAAGTCAGGTGTTCAACATCCAAGTATTTCACAATAAATCTCATATTTATATTTAAAATGTTTTTTTATTACTGAGTCGATGTTTACTGTACCCTTTGACTAGAAAAGGGCCTTTCCTGAGCAAGCAGACTTCCCGTTTACCCATTTTATTTTATTTATTATTGTTGTTATTGTTATTGTTGTTATTTTTATTGTTGTTGTCATTGTTGTTGTTATTGTTGTTATTGTTGTAGTTGTTGTTGTTGTAATTATTATATTATTATTATTGTTTTTGTAATTATTATTATTAACATCATCATCTTCATCGTTAGTATTATAATAATTATGTAGGTCAATTAGACATTTCATTATTACTCATTATTACACAACAGTCAGTATTGATGCTGTAAATTTGATCGTGTACACGTGTTTCCGAATTATGTTCGTGACTGTGTAAACTTGTACAAAAATACACGTTAACGCGCGGACCAATAGTATTATAAACCCATCATCAATACCTGCAACTTGCTGCTCGGAATGTCCGCCGCCAGTTTCTCCAGTTGCCGCATTCCGTCGCCTAGCTCCATCTCCGAGTACTTGGTACAAGATGCCAGTTTCTCCGTCCAGATGTCATCCCCCTCCTCAGGATCATCACCGGGCTGGAGACGGTGGCGTCGGAGCACCTTAAGAGCCAGACACAGTGCCGCTGCTGCTCGTCTGGACGGCGGGTTGCCCCGGAAGGTGTCATCGGTGAGGCCGAGGTCCAGCAAGTAGTGGCATGTGTGTCTTAGCTAAATTCGAGGTGGCGGGGAAGAAGGGGTGGGGAAGTTGAAAGAGTGAGGTTGCACATTTTTTTTCGGGTTCAGTGATTTTCTTCCGTTTTAATTAGTAATAATATTCATTCGATTTAAGTCGGCATTTGATTTGATCGATGAAATCAATAATTAGAATAGAATTTGAATCAATGAGTTTTGCGATTCAGATCTCGTTCCAGCTTCAGGTTGTTTTCGCTACACATGTAGTATTCCAAAGAATGGTTCCACAAATTTAACAACATGCGAAACAAATTGCGTTCTAAAGTAGTTTACAGAAATCTACCGTTTATAAAATATTTTTTAGACCTACAACGTGTCTAAAAAAAAGTGCAAGAGAAAGGCGCCCTCTTTGACAATTAGAAAATACTGTCATGACATCATGCTTACATCAACATCAAGGGCACAGTTTTAACTTTCAAATGACGTGTCTTAGGTAAAATTTACTTGTTTTAATCTCGGGATATATTTAGCTAACCCTTTGCACGCTGTAAAGAGTCATTTTTGCACATTCGTACAATTAAATTGAACAATCGTAATAATTATGTTTTTCCTTCACTTTTGCACAGGAGACACTAAAACAACAGCTAGTTTTCCTTAGTAACATCTACAGGAAAGTTACTATTTTCAGTACCACAAAAAGGAAAGCGAAATTTAAAGAAAATGTGAAAAGAACAATTGTCATTATTATCCCCTCAAAATAAATTCAGCGTGTAAAGTGTTAAAACAACAACATGGTAAAAATCACAATTGTGTCAATTTAACTACAGTCAGTGATAGCACCAGGCCCTCTTCCCTCATAAAGTGGTACAATGTGATTTTACACGTCCGTTGTTAACTTAACATTTCTCGACATCAAAATAAGCAAATTGAACGAAACAAATGATATTTGAAAGCTTATTATTATGCCCTTGATGTTGATGTAAGTGTCAGTCACAACAATATTTTCTAATTGCCAAAGAGGACGCTTTTGACTTAAACTTTTATGAGACACGCTGTATTTACCTCTTCATCTTCGAGAAGGTCTGCTCGTACGAAGTACAGCGACAGCAATGCAATATCCGTCGGGTAAAATAAATCCCCCTGGAGAACGTGGAGAACCCGTTGTTCCATTGCGAGAACCTCGTGTTTAGTGTACGTATTGGCAGTCAGGTCACACAGATCCTGGATCTAGAGAACAGAAAGAACGAAAATCCGTTGTTGTTGTTTTTTTTGGCACTGTAACTTCGTGATCACATGCATGAACTCGTTCCATACATACAGGGGCGTAACTAGACCATTCTGAATGGGGGGGGGGTAGGCTTTTAAGGTTAATTTCTCACATATTTGTTATCATTCTTATACTGTTTTTAAATCACTGAACTTTTAACAATTAGTTTCCTGGTTAAAAATCCATTTAGTTCGATTGTTAATTGATTTTTATTATTGAACACTGTGCAATTTTCTATAATTTGTTTGCCTTATTATTGCAGTCTTGATGTATAAACAAGAAAGTTGCACAATGCGTAATATATGTCTCGCCTGCATCTCGTGATTTTAGACAGAACGCATTAAAAAATTATGCCATTTCAGGCATTCTAGCTTTTTTTGGTCCCAAAATTGCATAAATTAGCATAATTAATGAATTGCAAAATTCAGTGTAGACCCCTACCGAGCCCTATCAGATAATACAAACAAAATCAAAATCTGCCTAGAAATAAGGGGATAGTAGCATTTTTAGTAGTTTGAATACATTTGCATAAATTAGCATTATTTATAAGCTTCCTAATAATGTGTTGAAGTTTGGAAGCCCCTACCAAGCCCTATCAGCTGATACAAACAAAACTAACCCTACGTTAAGTTTTTGATGGTGACTCCATGACACATGTAAGTATGTTGACCTGAATGACATTTGACCTTGATTAATCCTTATGTCTTCCAAGGAATAAGAATGTATACTTTAAAAATTATGCCAAAAATTCAAAAACTTAAGTTGTTATCGTTGACGCCGTCGGAAAAGCGGCGCCTCTTTTGCTTTCAAATGCCGTTTATTCTGTTCAATTTGCTTGTTTTGATCTCAAGAATTAGTTAACGTTTATTTAACAACGAAAGGGTTAAATCACAGTTGTGCCACTTTTACCACAGTCAATGATAGAATCAGGCCCACTTCTCTAGTAAAAGTGGCACAATTGTGATTACCCTATTGTTAACTAAACATATCTCAAGGAAACTGAACTTTATAAATGGCATTTGAAAGCTAAGACTGTGCCCTGGATGTTGATGTAAAAGCACCATTTTAAACAGTATTTTAATTGCCAAAGAGGGCGCTTTTCACTTGCACTGCTTATCTTTTTTTTTTTTTTTAGAAACACTGTATTTTCATGCTCTTGGTCAATTCTGAAATGAATATTGAATCCATTCCCGCTCATACAATGACCAAGAACTATGCAATAATACGTAACTGTTGTTTGGGGCTGCATTTCACTGTTAAATTAATAAATTATAAATAATGGGAGTAAAAAATGGAAATGATTTTGGTGTTGTAAAGTGCAAAATCATTGAACATTTTTTAGATACGCTGTTTTGCGTAAACTTTCTTACCACCGGTATGTACATTTCCTCATATTTACATGCCAGCAAGAGACAAGTAACACCAAGCAGCTGAAGTTGTTTGATGGAAACGTTCCTTCTCCGAAGAAAATCGTCTATCAGCGAGACGGTGAGATGAAGGGTTTCTTGCTTCAGGGAAAAATAACACTGGAAAACCAAAAAAAATGTGGGGAATCAATGAACGAAGGTTTTAAATCATCAGTCTAAATAAAGC
>JZLH01S0014006.1:7868-26118 GCA_001188425.1 Eucidaris tribuloides
ATTATGGAAAAAATAGTGTTTTCATGTGTTTTTGATATTGAATCATTGATGATGTCCTAAAATTTAAAAAAGAATAACAAAACAAAACTCCGTAGTAATTTAACGCTACAGCCCAGGTTCTTGCTGTTTATGTCCACTGTTGCCATTTGCTGCCGCAATTATCCTACAGCAGTTTGTTGTTGTCGTTTCCAGGTTTATGAGAGAATAATCACTTTTAGCTTTCACATGAGTCAGTAAGAATTGCAGAGAATCGAATCGTTATGCCGAGATCGTTAACTTGTTAAGTCGGAGATACCAATAATAATTTGTGTAAGATCGTGCGTTCTGATATTTTTTCATAATTCAAACACACCACTTTTTCCTTATAGCCAGAAATAAAAATAACTTCCATAGCCAATACATGAAATGCTTGTATGCTACTGGTTCTTTTTTTAATTATCCATGTGTTTTGCTGGTAGAGTACGAGCACCATGTACATGTATATAATATGTAGTATGGGTATGCAGTTTCTCGCCATTTTATGTTCTTAAGTGACTCTCATCATCAACAAAGAAAGTTTGAAACGGCTTTCTATAGGACAGGGGATTACAAACGCGACACTGCCTGGCCGAGATCGGTCTATTGTTTTCTTTTTAATAGTTGTGTGTGTATTATCCACTTATAACCAGTTGACAAACAAACTGACTTGAACAGAGAGAACCTCGCCTTTTTTCAGTTCTAGCAAGATACAAATACTTTCTTTAATTTCTCAACTCTAGATGCAAACCAATGTAAGAAAGGGAGCACAGAAAATAATTCACACAATCTCTCTGCGGTAGCGTCCACTTTATATTAAATCTGTGTTGTGATCGGGCACTGGATGTTGAAAGAAGATTACGCATTTCTGTTCGTTAGAATTCTCTATAGCATTCCGAAATCAAAAGAATTCCAAACAATTTCTATGTCAAAAGCACTGGGACACTCGGGCTTGATTGGCCTACAGGGGAAAAAAGTGTGTTTAATGAATAGAATTCTACAACGACGCGTAGGATGGGTAGCTGTACCCCTTCCCGAGCTTATGTCGAATTTATTTTCAGTTCAATGTTGTTCAATTAACAAAGTAAAGCATTACATTGTCACAACCTACAGTCACAAACCAAGTATATGTCTGTGAAAAAGCGGGGATACTGGAAATACGCCGGCGTGCCGATGTCACGTGACACTGTCCTTAGCAACGCCGTTTTCGCGGATCGATCACTTCGATCGAACGACCAACTTGACCGTCGATAAAGGTTGGAAAATCGCTGTTTTGGGGCTGGGGTATTTAGAATTCCGAATCAATGCTGAAACTCACATCATTAGATAGCAATAGATATCAAAGCTTTATCCAAACACTGAAATAAAAAAAATTTCACCAAATGTGTTCGGGTTTGGTTTTGGGGCGTTCTTCTGTGATTTCGTCCGTTGCCGACTTTTGCCCCTACCGTCGGAGCGAAGGTCACATATACTTGACACGTACATTGTAAAATTTGACAAGCCATTCATTGAGTTATCATGGTGAAAGCCAGCCCAAATCAGACCATGAAGCTTGCATGACCATTTGACCAATTAAGGTACCATACCCTGGGGCGCCTCACTATCATTACAAGGTGTAACACCATGCGCAGTGAAAAAACGCGTAAAAAGGGTTGTGTTTCAAGGCTCTGGCGTGGTATTCTGAGATGGACAGATACAAATACTCGTTAGGCGTCCATTTGGAATGATTTGGAATGTAAATTTCAAAACAGTAAGCAAAAACAAAAACAACTTGTAATAGACTAGTCAATCAACGATTCTATCATTCGATCAATCACATTATCGATAATTTGTAAGCGTATGTCTTGATCAATTAACACACACACCCAATGTATCAATCAATATCGATACTGAACTTCGATGGTTAAAGGTATTGGCTAACCATTACCACAATTAAAAAAAATCTGAGCTACAATGATCCCCATGCTAACGCATTCTCTTTGATAAGGTCTAAAAATGTATGCCCTGACGAAAAAATTGCTTTTCAAAATGATGATGTTACGATAAAAAGATGAAAATCGTTAAGTTTGATCGGATTCACCTGCCCAATTTTTCTCCCAATACACTTACTGTGTGTACACCTACTAGGCTATTTAAACATCGCCCGAGTGTTAATAGTTTATTCATAGCATAACTTGCCATTGCCCAGTGGTAGCTTTCCAAAACTTTTTTTATTCTAGGGTGTTTATTGTCCATATGAACACTACTATGTACTTTCAATATCAGAAATTTGGACATTTTTTTAAATCTGAAAGCTCCACAATGTATAGCTATGACTTTAAACAAAGAACGTACGCGGTATAGCCAGAACGGTAGGAACATAACGTAAAACACATGAAACACTACATGTAGTTCCGGAATATTGTACAAAAATTATGAATCTGATTTATCAAATATGGATTACTTCATGGGCCAAGCACACAGCACTTACATGTATTTGTAGTGTATCTAGTTGTACACAAATTTGAATTTTTTAGGGTACACTTGACCTTCAACTTCAGAAATCTAATCAGTTCATTGGTGCCTAATAATAATGTAGTTATTTCACTACATTTACAATCAGCCATTCTAGTTATTGTGGTAAAATAAACAAGCCCAAATCAGAGCATATTTACAGATGGTGTGACCTTTGACCTTTCAATCTCGAATTCATCAGTTCACTGTTTGCTTCAAAATTCATACTTGAGTCCTAGTTACATCAAAATCCGATCATCTGTTTTTAAAGTCATCATGGTAACGAGGAACGGTAAACGGACAGATGGACGAATGACACACAACCCGAAACATTAATTAATGCATCCGCCAACTTCTCGCGAGCATAAAAATGTCAGTATTGAGTCCGATTAAGTTCATCATGACAACCCTACCTTCCATGAGGACGGATCAACCCGATGCGCTCCCATGAACAAAATGGCCTTTGTACGGGCGGATCACGAAATCATGAACAGACACGCGATGATCTGCTTTGACAATGTGTGGGCGACGTGTTGCTTGATCCGCGCATTCCATATGATGCAGTAGCTGCAGCTGCCTCACTTGCCTGTACTTCATAACCTAACAAACGCCTTGTGATAGTACTGCAGATAGCTAAGAGAATCGTATCTTCCAGTCATGCCTTCAAAGTTGGCTTCGGACGTCGTCAAAGGCATCGGTCATTCCCATGGATGCAAAGTGCCTCCCAGACTAAAATTCCTCAAGCTTGAATTTTGGCAGCTCAATTGTTGACAGTCTCTTGCTCTGCAATCGCTGTTCCCTAGCTGCTCAAGAACCTCCTGCAGACGGCTAGCTCTCAACGTTCATGAGACCATCGTCTTTCCATGGCACACTCACAAGCATACTGAGCCTCTGAGCCCACATAAGGTAACTCCAGGATGAGCAACTCACGTGTTTCATCATCTCCCAGAAGGAACATCCTGTTTCTTCATCAAATTTTTACTTGTTACACTTTTCATTTGCACCTTGAAAATGCCTCCGGTCCTGTGAATTCTGATTAAATTTCTCTTTCCATTGGGCCTTTAGAAGTAGATTGGCATTCACCAAATACGCAACCTATGAGGGGTCATAGTACCCCTGGTGCCAATCAATCACGGATTTTGCCTTCAGTCTGCTTAGACCCAATCATTGATCTTCTGTCTGGCCAGGTGTGCAAATCACGGATCTTTTCAAATGTAGAATTTAGTACGTACCAGTGCCATCAAGAAAGTTTTTGCGCAAAAAGTCAAATCCAGCTTTGCCATAGAGTTTATTGGCTCCTTTCAAATATACTTGCTCACAGAGCTGATAGAGCAAGGAGTTCCATTCCTAGAAGGATGTGTGCAGGCCGACGAGTCCTCCAAGGCGGTTGAATCGGAACACTTCACTGTATTTGAGATGCGTGACATCGCGGGGCTCCAAGTGGGCATGGCAGAGCTGTTGATCATGCTCAGTGGAGAAAAGAAGAGATTTTCTACGATCATTTGGGCCTTGCAAGGAGTTTGTGTATAAAGTGGATTGCGAAGGCATTGTGGCCCCTGCTAGCTCTGGTATGCTTCTGATACCTCCGTGCGAAGTATTTGACCTGAAGTAGCCTTAATGACTGCATGGTGATAACCAGCGGGCAACAAGAAGGTAGGCAAAATCCTTTCAATAAATTGGAGAGGAGAAAGAAGAAAGTAATTGTTTACTGTTTAGTTGAGATAGATAGAGCAATCTTTTATTGTTATTATTGAGGGGATTTATAGGCTGATTTTTTTTTTTTTTTTTTTTTGGGGGGGGACATCATGCAGTTACTGGCAGGCGCGTTTTACTACTGGGGGGGCTTTGGGCGGCGCTTGGCCGACCCCCAAAAATCGCGTCAAGCCCCCAAAAAATTTCCGAACGCAAAAATGTTTACATTGAAAATATGAATAAATAAACTAAAGCGATCTATAGCAAAAGATTAAATAATTAATAGAAAAGAAGTTATAAGACTTGATAAATATGTATTTACTTGCTGAGAAACCCGTCTTTCTATAAATATATTCAAAAAGCTCCTATCGTGGAAGGGGTATGCTCCCTACCAATTTCCCCCATTCGGTCGCTTCGTTCCTAAGCAAGTACGAGTACCAGATTCAATTTTCATATACTTCCTAGTACAGATTGAAAACCTGACAACAATCCCTAATAATCTTCATTGAAATATATCTTTAAAATCAGGTATATTACTATGCCTGGAAACCCATCTTGTTCTATACGTATTTCAAAAAGTTCCTACGCGGGAAAGGGTTCCCTCGCCTCCGCAACCTTTCCCCGCCCTCAGTCACTTCGCCCCCTCGCAAGTTTGAGCTTCCTGATAAAATATACCATTGCCAAAAAATATATATTTTACCATGCTAGAAAAACATCTTTTCTATATGGTTATTTTCAAAAGTTCATAACCGTTGGGGAGGGGGGTGCCCCACTCCCACACCCTCCTCGAAAGTAATGCCTTCCCAATCCTAATCTTGACAAGATATACATTTGCCAAAAAAATGTATTTACCATGCTAGAAACCAATCTTTTCTATGCGTATTTCAAAAGGTTCCTACTGTGGGAGGGGTAACCCCTCACCCATTCCCCAGCTCGGTCGCGTTGCTCCCTCGCAAGTTTGACTTCCAATCCCTAATCTTTGATAATTATACCATTGCCAAAATTATGTGTTTCCATCTGCTAGAAAAAACATGTTTTCAATGCGTATTTCAACAAGTTCCTACCGTGGCGAGGGGGTATCCCCCTTCCACAATCCCACCGTTCGGAGTTTCGCTCCGTCGCAGTATCAACTGCCCCATTACAATATTTGCATATTTCCATGTAATCTTTGAAATAATCCCTAATCAATCTTCATAAATATACCTTTAAAATAATTATTTATCCATGCCAGAATCACAGTTTTCTATAGCGTATTTTCAAAAAGTTCCTACCGTGGGAGGGGTTTCCCCCCTCCCACACCCTCCCCCCGCTCGATCGCTTCGCTCCCTCGCATGATTTTCCGTCAAGCCCCCTGTAGCCCCCCTAAAATATTTCGCTCGTTAGATGGGGCACCCCCCTCCCCAACGGTAGGAACTTTTTGAAAATACGCATAGAAAAGATGTTTTTCTAGGCATGGTAAATATATATTTTTGGCAATGGTATATTTTATCAAGGGAAGTCAAACTTGCGAGGGGCGAAGTGACTGAGCGGGGAGGGTGTGGGAGGGGGGAAACCCTTTCCCACGGTAGGAACTTTTTGAAAATACGTATAGAAAAGATGGGTTTCCAGGCATAGTAATATACCTATTTTAAAGATATATTTCATGAAGATTATTAGGGATTGTTGTCAGGTTTTCAAAATCATGTACAGGAAGTATATGAAAATTGTAATTGGGTACTCGTACTTGCTAGGGAACGAAGCGACCGAATGGGGGAAGATGTGGGAGGGAGCATACCCCTTCCACGATAGGAGCTTTTTGAAAATATTTATAGAAAAGACGGGTTTCTAGGCATAGTAAATACATATTTATCAAGTCTTATAACTTCTTTCTATTAATATTTAATCTTTGCTATAGATCGCTTTAGTCTATTTATTCATATTTTCTAATGTAAAACATTTTTGGTCCGAAAATTTTTTGGGGGGCTTGAGCGATTTTGGGGGGCTCAAGCCCCCCAAAGCCCCCCCGTAGAACCGCGCCTGCCAGTACCACTGATGATAGTCCCCCCCCCAAAAAAAAAAAAAAAAAAAATACAAGCCTATAAATCCCCTCAATAATAACAATAAAAGATATGCTCTACTTCTATCTCAACTAAACAGTCAAACAATTACATTTCTCTTTCTCTCTCTCCAATTTATTACAGGATTTGCCTACCTTCTTGTTGCCCTGGTTATCACCATGCAGTCAAAGGCTACTTCAGGTCAAACTTCCACGGAGGTATCAGAACATACCCAGAAGCTAGCAAGGGCCAACAATGCCTTCGCAATCCACTTATACCAAACTCTGCAAGCCCAAAATGATCGTAAAAATCTCTTCTTTTCTCCACTGAGCATATCAACAGCTCTTGCCATGACCCACCTTGGAGCCCGCGATGTCACGGCATCTCAAATCAGTGAAGTGTTCCGATTCAACCGCCTGGAGGACTCTCGGCTGCACCAGTCCTTCAAGGAATTGAACTCCTTGCTCTATCAGCCTGTGAGCAAGTATATTTTGAAAGGAGCCAATAAACTCTATGGCAAAGCTGGATTTGACTTTTTGCAAAACTTTCTTGATGGCACTGGTACGTACTACAATTCTACATTTGAAAGCATCCATGATTTTGCAGCACCTGAAGCCAGACAGAAGATCAATGATTGGGTCTTAAGCAGACTGAAGGCAAAATCCGTGACTTGATTGCACCAGGGGTACTAGACTCCCTCACTAGGTTGGTATTGGTGAATGCAATCTACTTCAAAGGCAATTGGGAAGAGAAATTTAATCAGAATCTCACAGGACCAGGCATTTTCAAGGTGCCAAATGAAAGTGTAAAAGTAAAAATGATGAAGCAAACAGGAATGTTCCTTCTGGGAGATGATGAAACACGTGAGTGCTTCATCCTGGAGTTACCTTATGTGGGCTCAGAGCTCAGTATGCTTGTAGTAGTGCCATGGAAAGACGATGGTCTCATGAACGTTGAAGCTAGCCTGTCTGAGGAGGTTCTTGACAGCTGGGAAAGCGATTTGAAGAAAGAGACTGTCAACATTGAGCTGCCAAAATTCAAGCTTGAGGAGATGTTTAGTCTGGGAGGCACTTTAGCATCCATGGGAATGACCGATGCCTTTGACGAGTCGAAAGCCAACTTTGAAGGCATGACTGGAGATAGATCTCTCTACATATCTGCAGTACTTCACAAGGCGTTTGTTGAGGTTAATGAAGTAGGCAGTGAGGCAGCTGCAGCTACTGCAGTCATGATGAATGCGCGATCAATGGCACCACGTCGCCCACACATTGTCAAAGCAGATCATCCGTTCTTGTTCATGATTCGTGATCGCCGTACAAAGGCCATTTTGTTCATGGGACGCATGGTTGATCCTCCTCATGGAAGTAGGGTTGGTCATGATGAACTTTAAATCAGGACCAATACTGACATTTTTATGCCTCCGCGAAGAAGTTGCCGGATGCATTAATTATGTTTCGGGTTGTGTGTCCATTCGTCCATCTGTCCGTTACCGGTTCTCGTTACCATGATGACTTTAAAACAGATGATCGGATTTTGATGTAACTAGGACCAAGTATGAATTTTGAAGCAACAGTGAACTGATGAGATTTTCGAGTTGAAAGGTCAAAGGTCACACCATCTAAAATATGTCTGATTTGGGCTTGTTTATTGTTACCACAATAACTTAAGAATGGCTGATTGTAACTGTAGTGAAATAACTACATGTATTATTAGGCACCAATGAACTGATTAGATTTCTGAGTTGAAAGGTCAAAGTGTACCCTAAAAAATCAAATTTGTGTACAACTAGAATACACTACAAATACATGTAAGTCTGTTGTCTTGGCCCATGAAGTAATCCATATTTTGATAAATCAGATCATAATTTGTACAATATTCCGGAACTACATGTAGTGTTTCATGTGTTTACGTTATTTTCCATACCCGTTCTGGCTATACGCGTACGTTTTTGTTTAAAGTCATAGGCTAACATTGTGGAGCTTCAGTTTAAAAAAATGTCAAATTTTGATATCTGAACTACATAGTAGTGTTCATATGGACAAATAAACACCCTAGAATAAAAAAAGTTTGGAAAGCTACACTGCCAATGGCAAGTTATGCATGAATAAACTATTAACACTCGGGGCGAGTTTAAATAGCCTAGTAGGTGTACACACAGTAAGTGTATGGGAGAAAATGGGCAGGTGAATCCGATCAACTTACGATTTTCACTTTTTTATAGCACTAAATAATCATTTTGAAAAGCAATTTTTTCAGGGCATCATTTTTAGACCTTATCAAAGAGAATGGTAGCATGGGGAATCATGTAGCTCAGATTTTTTTTAATTGTGGTAAATGTTAGCCAATACCTTTAACCATCGAAGTTCAGTATCGATATTGATTGATACATTGGGTGTGTGTGTTAATGATCAAGACATACGCTTACAAATTATCGATAATGTGATTGATCGATTGATAGAATCGGTTGATTGACTAGTCTATTACAAGTTGTTTTGTTTTACTTACTGTTTGAAATTTACATTCAAACTCCATTTCCAAATGGACCCTAAACGAGTAATTGTATCTGTCCATCTCAGAATACCATCGCCAGACCTTGAAACACAACCCTTTTTACGCGTTTTTTTCACACGCGCATGGTGTACACCTTGTAATGATAGTGGGCCCCCCAGGGGTATTGGTACACTTTAATTGTCAAAGGTCATGAAGCTTCATGTCTGATTTGGGCTCGTTTCCATGATAACTCAAGAATGGCTTGTCAAATTTCAATGTAACGTGTCAAGTATATGTGAGCCGCTCCGACGGTAGGGGGCAAAAGTCGCAACGGACGAAATCACAGAAAACGCCCAAAACCAACCCATACCACTATTTTGGTGAAATTTTTTTTATTTCAGTTTTGAAAAGTTTGATATCTATTCTATCTAATGTGTGAGTTTCAGCATTGGATTCGAATTCTAAATACCCCAAAACAGCGATTTTCCAAACCCTTTTCGACGGGTCAAGTTGTCGTTCGAGCGAACGATCGTCCGAAACCGGGTTGCTAAGGACAGTGTCACGTGACATCGGCACGCGGCGTATTTCCAGTATCCCAGCTTTTTCACAGACAGTATACTTGGTTTGTGACTGTAGGTGTGAACATGTAATGCTTTACTTTGTTAATGAAACAACATGAATGAAAATAAATTCGAATAAGCTCGGGAGGGGTACAGCTACTCCATCCTAACGCTCGTTGTAGATTCTATTCATTAAACACACTCTTTTTCCCCCTGTAGGCCTAATCAAACGCCCGAGTGTCCCATGCTTTTGACATAGAAATTGTTTGGAATTCTTTTGATTTCGGAATGCTATAGAGAAATTCTACGAACAGAAATGCGTAATCTCTCTTTCAACAATCCAGTGCCGATCACAACACAGATTTATATAAAGTGGACGCTACCGCAGAGAGATGTGTGAATTATTTTTGTGCCTCCCTTTTTACGTTGGTTTGCATCTAAGAGTTGAGATAATTAAAGAAAGTATTGTATCTTGCTAGAACTGGAAAAAGGCGAGTGTTCTCTCTTTCAAGTCAGTTTGTTTGCAACTGGTAAAGTGGATAATACACACACAACTATTAAAAAAGAAAACAATAGACCCGGATCTCGGCCAGGCAGTGCTACGCGTGTTAATCCCCTGTCTATAGAAAGCGTTTCAAACTTCTTTTGTTGAGGGATGAGAGTCACTTAAGAAGCATAAAATGGTCGAGAAACTTGCATACCCATACTACATAAGTTATATACATGTACATGGTCTTGTACTTCTACCAGCAAAACACATGGATAATTAAAAAAAAGAACCAGTAGCATACAAGGATTTCATGTATTGCTATGGAAGTATTTTTATTTCTGCTATAGGAAAAGTGGTGTGTTTGAATTATGAAAAAATACAGAACGCACGATCTTACACAAATTATTATTGGTATCCAGACTTAACAATTAACGATCTCGCATAACGATTCGTTCTCTGCAATTCTTACATGACTCAAGTGAAAGCTAAAAGTGATATTCTCTCATAAAACTGGAAACGACAACAAAAACTGCTGTAGGGATAATTGCCGCAGCAAATGGCAATACAGTGACATACAGCAAGAACTGGGCTGTAGCGTTAAATTTACCTACGGAGTTTGTGTTTGTTATTCTTTTTAGAATTTTTAGGACATCATCAATGATTCAATATCAAAAACAATGAAAACACTATTTTTCCATAATGAATTATATTAAGATTAATTAAATTAAACATTGCTATAATAGTAGCGACACATTTGCGCCAAATGGCTGCAGAATAGCGGTAGTTCCCTTTTACATTGTCACATTCATCATTAAACTTTCCACTGTAAAAATTTATAAATGAACTTGCCATTTTGCATACAACTGGAAAAGAGTACAGTCTATCACCATGCCAATTTTCAACTTTTAAGGTGAACCCCGGTTGCTAAGGACTTTTTAGGAATTATATCACTAATTCAAGGGCGCATCCGCGCCAGACTGAGTTTGAATTCATGGTGAAACTTTAAACGCCAATTTCTCCGTTAACTTCCTTAGCGCGCTGTCTAAAAATTGAACTTTCGGTCGCGTTTTTCGCCCCTTTCCTTTTGCGTATTTTTCAAGTGTTATATATCATTTTAAAGCTAAGAATATGGAGATTTTGAATCAAGCAAAAATCAGAAAATGATTTTTGCGACTTTTGCCTCCTACCGTCGGAGCGGCTCACATATGAAACACCAATGTGCCAAGTAGATTACGGAGTTGAAAAGGTAAAGGTCAAACGTCATGAGGCCTCATAGTGGGCTCATTGTCTTGATAACTTTAGAACGGCTTAGTGGATTTTATTGTTACTTGATGCAAGTATATCATAAAATGCACTGATGAAATAATTAGATTTCGGAGGTGAAAGGTCAAAGGTCGCAAGGGCTTATATATCTGATTTGGTTTCGCTATACCATGGTAACTTGAGGCTTTTCTATTCAAATCAAATTGGGTGGGAGTGCGGACTGCGGAGGCATACCCATTGATTGTGCGCAGTCGAACTGATTATAGTCCGACGGGGATGTGCCGCTGAGAACTCTAAACCCTTACCCACATCTAAGGGTCCTTTTGCTGTAAATAGGCAGCCATGTCAATAGATTTTTTGTGAAAAATGGACCCATGTCTAAAGGGTTTCAAAAATTTTGCCATGCGAAGCGCACTGAAAATTTGAAAATTGCATGGAAAATTTGAAAATTGCGAGAGAGAGGAGCGAAACAATGATAATAAACCCATGTCTAAGGATTTTTCTTGAAAATTCACCCTTCCCAGCAGCACATCCCCGTAAACCCAATACATGATTAGCCCCCCCGGTGCCACTATGCTATAAGTTACTGTAAAGATATACAGGAAATAAAAAGATTATTTTGCATTTTAGAAGAAGCCTAGCGTAAGTACCTAGTGTAGCTAAATGGATGCATTATTGCATTATGATAAGCCCACTTTTTATTGTTAGTTGCACCTCATATGTACAGTATTTGTTAACAAGCGCAAAATTTTTTGCAAAAAATTGTTTGTGCTCATTTCATGCCATGCAAAATGCGCAAAACTTACCATATCATGCAAAATACCATAATCAGATAAAATTATTGTGGTTAAACTTGACAGGATGTAATTTTTTGGAGGTGGGGGGGGGGGGTAGGGGTAATTTTAGTTTTACGTATTGTACATGCACACTGTATTTAAAAATGTATATTATGATCATCCAAGATTTAAAAATTGTTTTTGAACTTGTAGATGTATGTATTTCCACGTAAAATGTTAACTGCACTTTCAAACTGGATGTGGTCTTTCAAATCATTATGGTTACCAACTCGAGGCTTTGTTGTTATGGTGACTCCCATTACAACAAAATCCTTGGGACCGGCAGTTTTTGTTTGTTGTACAGTATTGAAATTTCTTTATAACCGAACAAGTATGTAAAGATATAGATAATAATTTCAAATCATGAATTTCTACTTCGTTGTAACAACAGGAATTTTGTTGTAACTGTGTTCGTTATAATGGGAGCACACAGTAAATCTACTTGCAGTACATTACCGGTACTTCAATTTGTTTGAAGTGGTGTTTAGTCATTCATAAGCTAAGACGTTGCAAGAAAAATGTGACTACAGTATGATCTATTACAAGCATCAGGTTTGTAATTGCAAACATCATAATAGGTTATATTTTTTCGATATCAGTTTTGCTATTTACATGCATGATAGTTATATTTCATTGTTGAAAATTCATGTGTAGAGGATGTGTATATTTTGGGCCCAAAATGGGACTTTTTTGCACATGCATACACTAGATCTTGATCAGCAACTTTTTTTTTGGTCAAAAATATGGCAAATTTGTATTGCCTTGTATTAGTTTCCAACCTGTTGGCCTTATGTCATTGAACCTTCAATTATGTCTTTCATTAGGTTTATACAACATTAGATATGAACTGAAAACCATGCAAATAATTGACACAAAAACATTAAAAAAAAAAAAAAAATGTGGAGCAGATTGCACTTTTGATGTTCTGTGGTTATAGTGGTATTACAGAATGAATTTTTCTAATTTTATTTTCAGCATTCATAAGCATAGGGGAAAAACTACTAATTGGACACTAACTTTTAAATGACTCACAGTGCATAGTAATACTTGAATTTATATTCTGATGGCTGATGTAGACTTATATGGACTTACATATGAGCCTATCGCATGTACATGTATGTTCATGCATAAAGTGTTCTTCCAAACTAATCAAGTCAATCATAATAACCATGCCTTGTTCATGAGCTAATTAATATGTTTGAGATAAAAGTATTGGGGAAGCAGTTCCAAAATTAATATTTGTATATTTGTTTCCATAAAGGTACAATAACCAAAATCTGCAACATGCTATATTTTACAGCTTGTCTTTTGGGTGCTTGTCTGGATTATGTCGAGTTGGATGGATATACAGCGAACTCTCATGTGACTATAAACCAAGAACTGATTCCACCATTCTAATACTTTGACAAAGTATTGCACACATCATCAGCATCTACAAGAGAATAGATTGTGTTAAATTTCCACCACACACACACACACACACACACACACACACGACACGTGTGTTTCGCCGTCAATCAGTGATGTAATTTTTAATTGATTGCAGACATGCAAATGAGGATGTTTATAAGTAATGTTCACCGCCAATTGCGGGGACACTCCATTCCAACTGTGTAAAAAAAAATTGTGATTTTTATTTTAACATGCAATTGGGGATGATTTTTGTGTAGTTAATGTAAAAAAAAAGATGATGATGCCCTCATACGTTTGCTTTCCAAATTTGCAATTTACGTCTCCGTTTGGCAGCATTTACAAAGACACACGGACACACACACACACACACACACACACACACACACACACACACATGACACACACACACACACACACACACACACACACACACACACACACACACACACACACGACGACACACACACACACACACACACACACACACACACACACACACACACACACACACACACACACACACACACACACGTATGTAATGTACAGAGTGCAATTTGAGATGTGTGGGCACGTGTTTGTGCATTCTTTTATGCCTACCCGTTTGAGGAGGTGTGAGTGTAGAGTACACATAAACATTATTTCAATACAGTATTTTTCAATTTGAGGATTCATGTAAATGCATACCCCCACACCCCCAACCTCCACCCCTCCACATACACACACACACTGGGAACACTGGTATGCACACACACAGACACACAGAACACTCAAAACATAATGAGTATAATAATGAAATAAAAAAACAATGCCTGCTGGTTGCAAATACATGTAACCTGTTAAAAGTTACATCTTTATTCCTTTTAGACCAGGTATGCTGCTTTGAACAATCCAGAAAAGCCCTTTCAGAATCCAATCACACGCACATGTACATACTAAACAAAGAACACATTCATTTAACACAGTTGGTCAGAGTACAAAAATCAACTACATTAACCCCTTGGGCTCGATGCTACGCAGCACTGATGTTCATTGAGAGACGACGCGATTTTTACGTGGTTGACAGTGAAGGGAATATAAACCAATATTTTCTTATAAATTTCTACACAGATTATTTATTTTCTTGATTTATACTGGTCAGAATTGTGCAATGTTTGGGACAGACGCATTAAACAGTAAAACTCTTCCGTTAATCCAGTGTTTGACCAAAAATTTGGTCAAAGATTTTGGGCTTCTGTAGAAGCCCGTCGTCTCTGAGTGTGCAATGTAATGGGCTTCTGTACAAGCCGTCATCCCCAAGGGGTTAAAGACACCAGTTAAAGGTAAATGACATGATTGGGGGTAGTCCTTAACTTGGGCTGAAACTACTCTAGAATCAAGTAAACTATGCAAAGATTTTCCTGTGAAAATCTTGTAATCAAACGTTGAATCATTTTAAAATAACTAATGTCAATATCCCTCATGGCAGGCAAACCTGCCGTGTCTATGGGTCCTATTTTTATCGTGCCCCGATAAAATTAAAATAATAGTATGTTCATGCTTGATTCTCCTTAAGTAAACAAATTCGAGCCAAATCCTTCCAAGCTTGGAGATCCACTCCAGCTGGTGTACAGTTAGTATATATTTCAACTGATTTGGTTCTTGAGGCATTTCTAGGTGTTCCCAATCATGTCACTAACCTTTAACATTGTGGAGCTTCAATTTAAAAAAAATTGTCAAACTTCCACATCGGAGCTACATATCAGTGGTGATTTCATGTACCGGCAAATGTTTGATTTGTTTGATACAAGATTTGCGGTACTTTTGTCACAGACGTTAACTTAAACGGACAAATATTCTACAATACCAAAGTTCAGAAAGTTATACTTCCACTGGCAAAATATGCATGAATAAACACTACCACTGAATTATCACTGAAGAGGAGTATGAAATAGCCTATATATATACACATGGTAGTCTATGACAGGAAATGCGGCAGGTGAATTGGGTCAACCAGAGTACTCGCAGATTTTCACTTATTTAAAGTTCTACATAATTTTGAAATACAATTTTTTCAGGGCTTCAGTTTTTAGATTTTATCAAAGACACTTTTAAACCGTGGTCATTGTTAACTTGTGTCTCTAATGTAGATTTTACCCTGGTATTGATTATCAAACTGAAGCTTTTCCTAGTAAAGCTGAAGGACGTGTTCTTTATTTCACAGGTGCAGATAATGCCAAGTTTCTGAAACAAAGGGTAGTGGAGCAGTAGTATTGACAGTTCATATCAGACCCATCTAACAAACTCCTCAAAAAAGTTCCACAACTCCATTTTGAGCTTCAATATCTCTCGGTATTATACTTGATATTGGTATCATTGAAAAGCCTGTCTAGTTTTCTTTACAATGACACATCATTTGTCATTATGAGTTAATGGAATGTGAAAGACATTTTAATAAGAGGCCAAGTCAAAAGCGAAAAGTTGCAAAATGCACTGTTATCATCCCCCATTCAATGCTTTTTAATGAAGTGTTATGTATTGCTTTAATTCCAAATTTAATTTGGTGAATGTGATTTCAGAGGGTAATTATGAAATTATCATTGTTTGGGGGGTTTCATTAAGATTCTTGAAAGTTTTTCAAGGTCCCCCAACAAACACAAAGTCATGCATAAGTACAGCGGAAACAATTCTCTCAATCACAGTTTGAATCACACTCTACAAAACAATGATTAAAGCAAGACAGACTAAAATTATACTTTATCACTGTATTTGCTGATCCTTCCCAGTCATTATTCTCCTCAGCTAACAGTGCCAAGAAGCGAAATGTTAATGATATCGAGAATTTAAAATTATGAGCAAAAATTACAATTTTTCATTTGAATTTTTCATTTGATGCAATTTCTTTTGAAATACAGTGTGTCCCGGAAAAAAGGAAACCGGATTTCATGGAAAAAATATTCCATCATAATAAACAATATCTTAGATGAATTAGGTATGTTTGTAAAGCTGTGTTTCTTTTCTTTTATTTGATACACGACATATTATTCATTGCTCACGCATGATTGAATTAAAACAATGAATATTGATGCTACCAAAATTCACTTGCATGCACAAATTCCATGTTTAAGTGCATTTTCGGGGTAGTAAATGTAATTATTTTTAAGAAATAAAAGCATGACATAAATATTCAATATTTCTTCTTTTATCTGACACCTCATGGGTAAAAAAATGAATAACGCATGACGTAGAACAAGTAAAATTAAAACATGCCTGTTTTAGCGTGATTTTCATACATGAATGAATACATTTTTAGCTTTTAGGGGCAGGCTGAACACAAGGTTCACGCACAGTTGACTTCACACAATATCTTGCTCGGGGCACAACAATAGGCTCCGAATCATTTTCGCACGGTAATTTCTTGTTTGCTGGCTGCAAAATCCAGAAAGCAGAGTAAGAGTTAATGAATGCATTTTGGGACATTTCTGAAAACAAGCATCATTTCAAATTGTCTTTTCTCACTCATGCATCGCTCATTTTTCATAAATGAGGTATCACACGAAAGAAGATAAAATAGTCTTTCTAATGATGTTCTTCAATATCGAAGATATTCTGAATACATTCCAGCGTGTCAGTTTGAATTTCAAATTTGCTTGTGCAAATGATTTTATACCTGTGTCCCTTCTCATTGTCTTTACTCAGTCATGCGTGAATGAAAATCTCTGTGACCGGTATCAAATTAAAGAAGAGAAAATATGCTTTCCAACTATGTACGATTTTTTTTTGTCACATTTGTTATAAACATACAAAAGTATCTTCATCAATCTCGGTTTCCTTTTTTCTGGGACACACTGTATAATTTTCTTCCCCACTGGTTTGTGAGAGGTCAAGAATAAATTGCAATATATTTCAGCTTATTGCTTTAATGAGTCCTACTAATGAAAGGCAAATCAAAGAATATGCATTTGCATTGCCCCTTTTTATGAATGGCAGCAACCTAAATAAATCTTTCACCTTTCATACCAACCCAAATAACACTTTGTGTGCTGACAGTGCATCAGCTTGCAGATGTGTAATTTCAATGGGATATGGATGGTCGAGGCAAGGAAGAAATTTTGATCAGTAAGATACAATATTCATTATTGCATGCATACACCCTAAGTAACCAAACCACATAAACCTGAACTGTATAGAATGTTATGTAAAAGCTTACATGTAAATTACACCCATGGGGGCCAGTGCCATTACAATTTGTACACCATGCGCGAGTATGGACTTTCAAAATGGACCCTAAACAAGTAATTATCAGATGATCTCAGAATACCCTAAACAAGTATTCAAGTCTGAAAAAATACCTTTCTAAAGTAACATTCTGTTAAAAGTATACCCTTTTTCCCTGATTTTGATGCCCTGTTCAATGTTCTGCTGCAATTTGTATTGTATGTGGAATTCTGCCCAGTTTACTCAACATACAGCATACTTTTAGCCAGACACATTGGATCCATTGTGACTGATGTGGTGCTTCGATTTCCACATAACACTCCACCCATTTGGGCTGTTTCTACAGAAAAAAAAAAATCAAAGTTCAGACATTTATTGGGGGTGGGAGGTGGGGGGGGGGATGGGGGGGGGGGCAAACTGATGTCTTAAAATGATCCTACAGCTGTCTGCATTAGAAAAATGCAAGAATTTCTGGGAACTTTACCCTCCACTCCCAACAAACAGGTGCAGGGATGGAGTCGAGCCAACATTTCCGGGTCATGGGGCCACTGTATATATTGTTCCCATAAACTTTATGGCCATGACTCAGTCCGAGGCCAAGGCCAAGGCCAGCCTTGACTCCATATCTGAACAGGTGGCTGTGCCTCTTTGAAAACAGTCTTATAATGTGCACTCTCGATATAAAGAAGTCCTTGGGATCCATCAAATTTGTTCTTTGTAATGAAATTTCTTTATATCAGGGTTGCAAAAACAATAAGATACAAAGGA
>JZLH01S0014007.1:37935-76620 GCA_001188425.1 Eucidaris tribuloides
AATTAGACGTTAGAATACACATAACATACGCATAATTATACGCCACATAAACGAAATATATAAAGTATAAACATTAGATACTGTTTACAATACAACACAACAACAGGAAACAAAAACATACAAAAACATCAAAATAATTGACAACAATCTGTTCATCAGTTACCTCCACATCGGCAAACATCAAAAATTGTAATACAGTGGTATTCAAAAAATAGGACACTTAAGAAAAAAATATATTACACAAAAATTCATAATCTGAGATTTTTTTGCTTACATGAATATATTACCTTGGTCTTAAGACTCAACGGATGTGCACAAGTATGAAATCTCAGCATGCTCAGAGAAGAGCTGACAAATATGGAAGCTATGATTCAGTAGCACCATCCTGAAAAAGAAGAAAAGTCATTTTGGGGGGTCAAATGCACAATTCATCTTGCAACATGACATTTCCTTCTTTTTAGTGGGTGTATCTGAATCATTGCTTATTTTTGCCTTTCTTGTAACAGAATTAATATTAGTTATTCTGACTGAGATGCGTGAGGAATTTAATCCTTGTGCCCACATCAGTTGAAATTTTCTGCAGCATCGGTCTGCCAAGGCATTAACATTGATTATTAGAACACAATCTGTGCGCAAATGCATTTTGGCCGATAGGACAAAAGTGGCTTTTGCTCACTTATGCGTGAAATACTTTCCATATCAACAGTGTCATCAGATGCTAGGTCCAAGGTAAAATATTCATAAAAAAATAATCTCAAATCATGAAAAAAAAATATATTTTTTTTCTAAGTCTACTATTTTTTTTAAACAACTGTATAACGATAAACAAATATTGCAGAAACATTTTTTTTCTCACTCAATTTCGTTTTCTACCTAACACCTTTGTCCGGGTACATTGACCTTTGCACGTATTCCGTGCCACACACGTACGTCTTTCTGCCCTTCACTCTATTATCTCCTTCACTTTTCATATATGCGTGCCACTGTGCCGAAAATATAATTGAGAATCTCAATTTCGATCGTTTCACGGCGAGCTGGGTTTATTAGGAATTCACCCGGGCAAAAATCGGTAGCCATGTGCTCGTTTTGCTTTGTTTTTTTTCCCTTGTATCCAAGCCTGCACCTCATTTCCTAGTTGACCAGTAATTATACCTACGGAAAAATGCCTGCGAGGTGCAATCCTTGTAGCCCCGAGGGCTATTTATGCTCCTTAGGCGCGGATTATTAATATGATTTACCCCTTTTGTTTGTTTATTGTATGTATCCGAAGCAGATTTCGTTCAGTCAGCGAAATTAAATTATTGAGAATGATTATAACTTTCCGAAATAATTTTGGTTGGTTAACCAACTATGTTTCAATTTCCGGTCATGAAAAAAAGATACATTTCAGACTGACTAGTTGAAACTTTTATAGTTATAAATGCACTCAAACATCATCCTTCATTTCGTCCATCTACTTCCCTATCCGCGCTCCGACTACAACCACTACTACTACAATTACCATAAAACAACAACTACTTCTACTATAACACTGCATTACATAAAGTAATTCCACTTTTTCAACTCCTCTTCCGCGTACTAAAATATCACGTCTACTAGTACTACTAGTACTAGTACAACTACTACCTATATTATTACTACTTCTACTACTACTACTGCTACTACTACTACTACTACCACTATTACTGCAACATCTCATCTACCTTTACCACCGCCATTGCTGCTTGTACTTCTTTTGTTGCTACTACTTTTGCAGCTCCCACTCCCATTATATTACTACTATTGCTTTTACTACTACTACTACTACTACTACTACTACTACTATTATTACTACTACTACTACTACTACTATTACTGCTACTACAACAACAACAACAACTACTACTACTACTACTACTATTACTGCTACCACCACCACTGCCATTTCTATGGTTTCTCCTCATTTTTCTTCTTCTTCTTCTTCTTCTCCTTCTTCTTCTTCTTCTTCTTCTTCTTCTTCTTCTTCTTCTTCTTCTTTCTTCTTCTTCATCATCATCTTCTTCTTTTGCTTCTTCTTTTCGTCTTCTCTTCTTCTGATTATCAAAAAACAAAAACGTGATGCAAACAAAAATTATGTTTTACATACTGCTGATGATGCAAATGATGATCTCACTGTATCCCTCCCTTTCTCTCTTAATAGCACACGCTTTGTACGCGTAATGGAGTTAGAATCGCCCCGACGGTAAGATAGTGTTGGCTTGGACTAGATCGAGCACGGAATGCAATGTTTGACTGCCCTAGATTCCCGGACTTAAACCCCATGTCTCCTGGGATGGTATGATCTCCGTATCAAATTTATGATTACTAAACAGTCTAGGACGGAAGCGGGTTAAACACACTATTTCGGAAAACTACCTTTACTGTGTGTACGCCTTGTGGGATGCACTGTAGCAAAAATCGTTGCTTTTGGCGGGATATTTTTTCTCCGGTGAACGAGTTCACAGTTAATGGTATTTATTCTCTTAAGTCGTTACGGGCTGTAAATCTAATATTGATGTGAATGTTTTTATATCCAATGTGTTTCGGGTTTCTTGACATTTCATGAATGACTCCGGGACTGTCCTTTCCTTCCGTTTATTTTGACAAGGATTCGGTAAACTTGCTTTCCATTTAACGCGTATGTACCACAGCCCTCAAACTCGCCCGAGCAGCGGACCCCAGTACATTTGAAAGGATTAAGTGCATTTGGCTCGCCAGGCTAAGACAGAATGCTAAAATCCGGTGCTGTCAAAACGGCTAATGCGGTTGCTTTTGACAATCAGCTGATGAAAGCTTCGTGGTCCATTGCAAACAGTTGCAGAAACTTCAACAAACCCAGATGCTTAAAGCGAAATTGCCGAAATGGTTTAGTACGATAAGATCAAGCGGACGTCTGGCTATCTACAGGGGTCGCGTAGAATCTCTGCAAACAGATATAGAATAGATATAGAAAAGAAATAATCAATAAAATTCACATTCAAAGATGGAAATTGTTTTTTTTGTGTGTGTGTATTTTAATCGCATACAAACCGTGTTGATTCCGACTATTTCCCGACTTATTGTCGCTTGGAAATTTCCCCTCGGATAAGTACCCATCGGATGCCTACCCAGGACAATTACCTAAATGACTATTGTCCTGTTTGGTAATTGTACGGGGTGTAATTGTCCTAGTGGTAAATGTCCAGGGGATTTGACCTCGGGATTATTGTCCGGGTGGTTAAATGTCCGGGTTATGTGTCCAGGTGGTAATTGTCCAGGTAGTAATTGTCCGGGTGGTAATTGTCCGGGTGTTCATTGTCCACGTGGTAATAATCCAGGTGGTTATTGTCCTGGGTGGTAATTATCCGGGTGGTAATTGTCTGGGTGGTATGTCTGAGTGGTAATTGTCCAGGTAGCAATTGTCCAGGTAGTAATTGTCCAGGTAGTAATTGTCCGGGTGGTAATTGTCCGGGTGGTAATTGTCCAGGTGGTAATTGTCCTGGGTGGTAATTGTCCGGGTGGTAATTGTCCGGGTGGTAATTGTCCATGTAGCAATTGTCCAGGTAGTATTTGTCCAGGTAGTTATCGTCCAGGTAGTAATTGTCCCGGTAATTATTGTCCAGGTAGTAATTGTCCAAGTAGTAATTGTCCAGGTGGTAATTGTCCAGGTGGTAATTGTCCGGGTTGTTAAATGTCCGGGGGTAATTGTCCTGGTTGTAATTGTCCTAAGGGGTAATTGTCCGGGGGTAATTGTCGGGCGTTATTGTCGTTGAGAGATAATTCTGACGTGGGGCGGGGAAATGGCGAGATTGAGAGCAACCAACATTGTCTTAGTATTTAAATCAGTTGAAATATATACCAATATTTAGACAGACCAGAATGTCTGTCCAGGATGGAATGAATTGTTTTGAAATACAGAAGTTGTTTAGATGAAGGAAAGTGTCTATGTCTACGGCGGCATCGAACAAAAAAAATGATCATGATAGAATTCGAACCCATAAAGAACTGCCTAACAATTTCTGCCATCACAACAATTTCTGACGGTAGGCCTACATGTTTAAGAACGAAACATTCCCAGCAGAAACGGTTAAAAGTCCATTAGCATAAGTCTTAAATGATAGTTTAGTTTTAGATGCTAAAAATTGAGATTGTCTCGAAAACATATACCCGTAGAATCTGCACGATGTGAGATAAGTTTGGTCATTGTTTTTCAGCAACACAACTTATTTGATAATGGGCGTAATAATATGAATGTACATATTTTTTCTGATAGTAGATATGCCCAAACATTGTTATTTTGTGTGCCAACTATTTTCCTCTGTTGAGTTGCTCTGGGGAACTGAATAAAAAACAACAACAGTTGAGCGTTGGTAGGTGTTGACATAGCAGTATATTTGCAAAAGTCAATGTCATTCACGTTCACCCTTACGAGACCCGACTGGAAACTCACTTATCTTTATTGGGCAGTGATCTTCAAAATATTTTGCTCTGGACGAGCACCTGATATCTCTTTTCAATTCAGTAAAATGCGAAGCAAGAAAAGTGAACCCAAATTCCGACGCTATATATTGGTGATGACCCACGTACACCTCTGAATATTGCAATACCACCTACTCGTGTACTTGACGGCCATGCAGACTCTCTGGCTTATAGGTTGTATAAACCGTGGCGCTTATGAATCAGGCAGTTATGTTTACTGACCTGCTCCAGATTACGGTGATATGCTTCGACTAGTCTCGGTTCTAGACCATGAGATTTTTTTTGTAACCTCCAAAGTACTCTTACTCTCCAACATTTTCTACCTCCAGATGGCACTCACTCTGCGTTTGCATAAAAAGTAAATCAAGATACTAGTCTTAGTCGGAGCAGTTGATTGAATATAGTAGTCTCTTTATCACTATTAGGTGGGTTAATGTAAGCGTCTGAGAGCTAGACTATTCGTCGACCTTCACCGATACTAGTAGGCCTCATTTCAGCATTTCATTTCAAATCAAACACAACGAATCTTACGCGTTCCCGACGGGATATGTTACGTTCTTTCATATCCGACGTGTGACCTTATATTATACTGTCCGAATTCCCATGTGGCAAGCTTAAGTAAAATAGATTGTCGACTCTTAATATACTACTGGTTCATTTACCCTTCTACAAAAGACAAATGTACAATGGTTTCTTCTTTTCTGAATGCCTAATGAAATTAGCAGCCTATAGAGAATATCTTAACCCTTTGAAAACGATATGATTTTGCTACAGTACACATTTCGTGCAGACCCAAGCACACGTTTACCTTTTACATTCCTTAACGGATTAACTCTACTAAGACTCAGACTGTTCTCTTAATTTTTATAATGATACAGACAACCTTTGCATCTCAATCCGCAGATAATGCACATGTAATGTTGCGGCCCTTCAAACCGAATTTGGTTACAGATGAAAATAGTTATTCGAATTTTTGTGTACATTAAAGTGAAATAGCATCATTGGAAATAGTCCTCATTTTGGAATAAAACTACTTTAGAATCAAGCACACTTTTCAAGGTTTCTGCCGTTAAAATTTGGTATTCAAATATGTACTTTTTAAAAAAAAAGCGATTACCGTCGGTATTAGCTGTGACATATACACATTGTTATATAGCTCTGTATTGGTTCTATTTCTATCGCGGTTATAATTTAGTTCAGTACAAGACTTGTCTCTCCTTACGTAAACACATTTAAGACAAATACTCCAAGTCTAGATCCGGCAGAAGGGCTCTAGCATATGTTCCCGGCAGAAGGGCCTTATAACACTAAATTGACTCTTACTTGAAAACCATTGGCTCTGTTCACATGAAATCAAAGTAGTGTCATATTCTTAGATCTTTCTGTCAGTCTGTTAAATATCAAATAGAGCAATATTTCATAAATTAGAGAAAATTTACTGTTTTACTGTTAAGGCCCTTCTGCCGGGAACATAATTATGCTCGGGCCCTTCTGCCAGACGACCGACATGTATAGTCTAGTTAGTGTATGGATTGGTAGATGTATTATGTCAAGTCATTTGGTTCTTGAGGTATATTCAACTGCTCCCAAACATGTCATTGCCCCCAAACATGTCAATTCTTTTTAATTGAAGTTGTAAAATTGTGAAAAGAAAGTCGTCTATTTCAGACAAAGGGTTAATACATGTACATTGTAATGATGTGTGTGAGGCTTCGCTACATGTTTACCATCCTTGTCACTTTGAGGGCTGTACATTTTTCTCGTGGCATTTATCAGAATTATCATCTTCCAGTTTCACTCAAACAAATTGAAGTTTGAAAATTTATCTTTCGTGCTATAAATGGCGTCACTTCAGGAAGGAAGCACAATTACTCTGGTTGCTTGCGTGTAATGTGCATTTGCCTCTGTCGTAATCACTCCGGCAAGCGTATTTTTATATCTTTACAGTAGAATGATTCCTCTTAGTATACTATTCCAACAGAACTCCAGTGACCTTGCATATGACATTCTGAGCATATTGTACTGAAAAATGTTGATTCTCTGGATGATTTCATGGCTGCTTTCATATTTTCATGAACAACTCATTTGTGTTTTTTTCCTACAGTACACTATATGTTAATGTAATTCCATTCCAATTAAATACAATTACTGATAGTCCTGTATTATCTGTGTTTAGTACTAAATTTGAAAGGGTGAAATTGCCATCAATTCATTATTGGTGTTAGGTCTGCAAACTTTGATATGAGTTTCATTCTTTGTAAAAGTGTTTATATTACATGTTATAAATGTCAAATAATGCAATCCCATGACAACCCACCGTGCTAGGGGTATTACCGTGGGAGAAAAGGTAGCACAAACACATTTAATCTTGAGGCTTGGTATGGGTTTAATTAGTTGTGTATATGGAGGGAGAGAGGGGGCGAACGATTCACCTACGACCAATACACGAAAAAAAAAACAACAACTTTACCTCTATAGCACAACTAATTTCCTTATAATGGGTGCATTGTATCGCCGTACAATTTTCCAATAATATTGGGATTAATGTTTTGAAAAGTGTTTTTAAAGTCGTTCAACTCACCATTAAAGCCAAATAAGATGCCCACAATATTTATTGGCGTAACTGAACCCACATAAGCAGTAGCATAATGGAACGACAGCCCCTTGCATGACCCCCATATCGATTAGAAAAGTCCCATCCTCACAAATTATTTATTTAAAGAAAGATGTAGCCAGATCTTGGGTTCTTGCCAACCAATCAGATCGCACGTGCGCTGGCCTTTAGCTGACGCTACGTGACCGATGCATGCTGCCCGACGTGCGTTAGTCTCGCCGTGGTAATGTATGCACTTTTTGAATCGATAAGCGCCTCCCCCTATAGCTGTTTCGGCAAGTTTTTCAAGGGAAGAAACGTGAAAAGACGTAAAATCAACAGAAATTAACTAATTTATAGGGCCTTGCTGAGGGTGAGTGTCACACAGTACCCCTTATTTAGGCTGTCTTTATCACCACGTACCTTCATTTTCACAATACTCACAATACCATTTTTTCTTAACTTCTTCCTGTTATTTGCCGGCTACATCTTCCTTTAACTTAAAATTGACGGGCTGTTGTATTTATATTTTATTGGTCAAAATAATTACGATTTGGTTTTGAAAGTTACAACGATAATGAAACCAACAGTGGATTCTAGGTTAGATTAGAGTATGTGTACCTTAGATACGTGGACAAAGGATGTACAATATTTCGTATATTGATATGGAATTTAGCACCAAATATATTCCACAGTGGCTTTAAACGTGTTTATAAGGTCATTCAACTCACTATTAAAAGTAAGTACGACGTCCACAATATAAATACGATATTGATTGGCGAATTTGAGTCTACATAAACCATACCATAAAGGAACGATACCCCTTCACCCTCTATATCGACCAGAAAAGCCCTATCCCACCCTCACATTAAACTTAAATTGCACGTTTGTTGAATTGAAATTGAATTTGTTTTGGACGTTGTAACAAAAATGAAACCAACTGTGGATGTTTGGTTTGATAAAGAAGAGTATATACACCTGAGGCGTGGAAATAAAATACACAATATTTATCCGTTTATGTGGAATTTGACTTTAAAATTTATTTTACAGTGATATACATAAATTTTTCTCATAGCGTCTATACGGTCATTCAACTCACTATTAAAGCTGAGGAAGATGTCCACAATAATATGAAAACTGTATTGATTGGGGGAACTGAGTCCACATGAGCCGTGATATAAAGGAACGATAACCCTTTAACCACTTTATTGACCAGAAAAGCCTCTACCCCACAAGTTCCCTTTCAACTTAAAATAATGGACGTTTTGTTTTATTTATACTTGAATGGACAAAATAATGACAATTCGGTTTTGGGCATTGCAACGAAAACAAAACCAACAGTGGATTATAGGTTTTATTAGGAACGTGAAAATGCAATATGTAATATTTCGTACATAGTTGGGTAATTTGGCACCAAATTTTTTCCATGGTGATATACATCCATGTAGTTGCTTTAAAAAGTGTCTATAAGGTCATTTGAACTCACTTTTAAAGCTAAGTAAGATGTCCACAATGTAAAAACAGTATCGACTGGAAAATCTAAGCCCACATAAGCCGTAGCATAAAGGAATGATAGCCCCTTGACTCCTATATCGATCAGAAAATCCCCGCCCCACAAGTTATTAATTGACTTAGAATGGAAGTTCTGTTGAACATATATATATATGTTTGATGACGAATTGGGTTTGGCTGTTACAATGTAATCGAAAGCAACAGGGGATTGTTCATTAAATATGTTGGAGATCAGGGAGTCAAATATCCGATGATTGAGATGAAGCCGAAATGTGCATAATTTCTGATTGTATTGCATCAACTTTTGATTTTACTTCCGTACGGCATATTCCTGTGTCTTTTATGCAAAATTCTGCAAAGAAATCAGATGCCAAAGTCACAATAAGTGTGAATTCTCTCGCGATCTTCATCAATATGTTGATGTTAAAAGGCGCTACAAACATTTTGGGTAAGTTTTGAGCAAATTTCTGTTATTGTCCTAAACTTGTATATGTTCACCTTGGGAGCATGTATTTCAATACACAATATCGTATTTGGTTGTGCAATTTGGCATCTTTATGTTATCACATAATTTGTCTAAAGCTCCGATGTTAATGACTCATTTGGATGAAAATGGATTTAACGCATTTTGGAACAGGCATTGTATTACGATATTTCCATTTAACAATAATGTGAGCTACATGATTCCCCATGCTCCTAGTGCTTTTGATAAGGTCTGCAAATGAAGCCCTAAAAGATTACGGTTCAAAATGATCATCAAAAATAAAAACCATTGACTGACCATTCCAGTTTTCCTCCATAGACTGCTGTGCTGCAGAATTTTTAATCGGCTGAGAATAATTCATGTGCCAATTTTCATCTGTACAAGTGACAGCATAACTGTCTGAACTTTTATGTTCTAGGGTGTTTATTTGTCCATTCAAACACTGTCAGATATATCAGAGAGCAAAGTTTGACAATTGTTTTTTTTAACGGGGTTCTACAATGTTGTATAGTGTCGTTAACTCTTTCTAGGCAACTAAAACAAGACAACACATCTCTGTCTATCTCATTGCGAATCTTTTTATATTGGAGCACAAATTGAGGTTAGCAAAAGGGCCGCACGGTGTCGGGTGTTGGGTAGTATGTCACGATTAGCGGGCTCACATGGATTTCTCGGTAGGACTGATGCTCCAGCCAGCTGAAATATCGAGGTCAAATTCCAAGCCAAAGATTGTTCAACTTTGGAGACAAGATACACATTTTGAAACAGAAAGTGTCATCCAGTCAATAGTAACGAATTATCTTTATGGTTTTTTTTCATGCGTGGATCGGATACAGTAATGTAGCCCAAGGGTGGCGCCACGAGGGGGTTAGGGGAGGGCACCTTCTGAAATTGTCATTATACAGAAAACCTTGGTCTCTTCGCAATGTAGTTCATGAAATTTAGCGCTTTTTGACTTTTTCGCCACCCATAAGAGTTTTAGCCTCCCCTACGATATCACCCTGGCACGGCCCTTGATGTAGCCATGACCCGGGAGGGGGGCGGGGGGGGGGGAGTGTTTTAACTTTCCATGCCAAGTATTTTGGTGGATAACAATCCTCAGAAGGTCCCAAAGGCAGTGTTTCAACATTTTATTTTAAAGGAACCTTTAGGGCTTAGGCCCCGGAATCTCTGTGGCTACGCCACTGATCCTGAAAGGTTTATATAGGATAGATCGTAATTCCCGTTTGGGAAAACATCAATATGCACACAAGTGCAATGGTCATTCGCTCTGCGGTGGTCAAGTGGCCGAAATTAAATTTGGAGTGATCAGTTTCCTTCCTGGGCAATCCCGGGCTTTACATTCTGAAGCTAATTTGCAGCTTGGCTTGTTTTGATTTCACCCTGGGTAAGACCAGGGGCGCGGTGGGGTCAGTGGGTATCGTTACAAAGCATGTGATGGGAATAAGGTCCGTCATTTTACGTCAAGACGTTCGTTGATATTTTAGAGGCAAAGTCTTCATGGGAAGATCTACTCGGATAAAGTTGGATTTACACTGGCTTCAAAGGAAATTTAATCTGGTCTCCTCATATGTCACCGAGTGACCATTTCTTCTGTCGCGCAGTTCACATCTAACGCGGATAGCTTACCACTGTGTTGTGGTAACACTGAAAAAAGCAGTGTTAGACTTAACGCCACTGGTGCGAAATCTAACACCGTTCCAAATTAATAGAGGACCACACCGAGAGATGTTGAAACCACACTGTGACGGTGTAAAAAAGTAATCACCTGGCACTTCTTGTTGTTAATATGACACTGTAGCTGGTGATATTTTTAAAGCTGCGCTGGTGTTAATTCAGCAATGGCACTGCAGGGTGTTGATTTAACACCACTGGGTGGTAATTGCAATGGTATCACACCGGCCTGGTATAGTTTCAACACCTGTTGTCCTTTAATGAAGTTGGAGCGGTGTTACTTCGGTGTAAATTTTCCACAATTTTTTTCTAACTTCGAGTAGTTCAGCAGAAAGTTCTTATTCTTGTTGAAGTTAAACATCAATAGGAACTAACACGAACTGATTAACCCCCCATATACATTTTAGATTTTGAAGTGACAACCATGGATGTAAATGTAACACCATAGATGAACACTGGAAATTATATCTTGTTGCATATTTAACACCCGTCTTTTGCACTGTACCATTACAAACTGGTTTACATTAAAATGCATTTCAAAGGTAACTTTAGGAAAAAAATTCTGTGTGAGGTGAAGTTTGTTTCCAAATATTTCGTGTTCCATCATGTCAAAAAGATGTTTAGAATTTTCAACTATAACTTCACTTTTTTAAATCAACAGAAAAATGGATTGATGGATGAGATGTAACCACGTGTACCTGCATTTGTCACGATCGTTGTTATTCTTGAAATGTAATCAGTGTAAGAGCAGTGGTCGCAACAAATTGTGTCACGGACAATCAATCATTGTAGAAACAAACTAAAATCAGTTGCATATTCTCAATCGGTGAAAAAACGTATCGGATATGACGGAATATGGAAATATTTATACTTGATTTTTTTGGTCTCACAAGAAGGACACTTTCATTAATTTGATGTAGAAGTCGATATATACCTCGAATAACCTTGAGAGCACCCAATATACATGCTCGGACTTAATCGTAATGTGACATACATGTTCATGCGGGTGCGAATGTGTTTCCAGTCGGTTTAGCTGGGGAAGCATGCACAAATCGTTTACAGACAACATAATACATGGAATACAGGCAATTGAAGAAAATACAGATGAACTAAAACCAAAGTCACACGGGACTGAAACTACATGAAAATGTCTAAAAAAAAGTATGCACCAATCTCATCATCATGTTAATCTCGAGATACAAAAATGACATTTCATGAAAAGAAAAATGATAATTCAAATGTGAAAAGTAGTATGTAAGCAAGTCAACCTAGGAACTTGCTAATTTATGCATAAAAATAAGCATTTGTCCGTACAGATCTACGAAACGTTTAATCATGCCCTTTGAAAGACCCAAGGTCGAGAGAGAATGGGAAACTCTTTTATTCAAAAGGAGGGCGCATTTTCCCCATAACCCAAGATAATAGAATGATTAGTCGTCTGAAAAAAGAGTGTCCACCATGTACGTAATTCATGTACACTGCAAAAAGTGTGGTGTTAAAATTACACCAGTCGGTGTTGTGAGAGGACCGTACCAATCATTTTACACCGTTGTTAAATTCATGGTGTTAATTCAACACTCAGTGGTGTTAGTTCAACACCCATTGGTGTTATTATAGCACATTCTGTTTGTTATATCAACAGTATGGTGTATTTTTTAACACCTGAGGATGCAGTCCTGTCACAACACCGACTGGTGTTGTTTTTGACACCGTAGCTTTTACAGTGTATACCTCTTCGAGTTCAATGCCATGAAGATGCTGTCGATTGTGTCCGTTCAAGCAATGTTCTGTTGGTCAATCTCGCTTCGGTCGACAGCCGGACCTTTGGTATTTCGTGTTGGGGGAATTATTAGGCTGCCAAACTAATGCAATGGCTAGCTGATGATCATCTGAACAAATTGTTTCGCCTCAGGGTATACAGGCTGCAGCGAAAGATTATTACATATCTGATCATGGTATCGATCTCAGCACCTGTAGTATCAGCGCGTATCATTTCATGTATTCTTTGATGATGTTCACACGATAAGAAAGTCAGTCTTAATCACAAGTTCGTTGTCATGTAACTTATCATCGATGATACGACTTCTAGTTGCTGTCATCAAGTACAGCTCGATGACAAAATACCGACGGTGTAAAGCGTCGCTCGCCATCATTTCCAACAGTGGCTCTATATTTACCGGAACCTATAATCAGTGCCGTTTAACCGTTAATGCGCCCCACTCAGATCCCCCAGTGCCATTCTGTTGGTCCCCATTGTGACAGCCCTAAAATCCGCCTGTGCCAGGTATATTCAGAGACTATGCTATGCATATGTAGATCTACTTGTAAACATGACATTGGTACTGTACTGGATGCGTGATAACATGACAAGGGCGATTCAACGGACGGGTGAATAACATACAATGGCAATCCAACGCATGCGTGTAAATATGCACTTCGCAATTAGAGGGTTAACCACGAGCACGGTCGTTCACACTGTCGCTAACTTCAACGCTCCACTGTCATGGAATTGCCCACGGTCTGTTAAACTTCAAGAGATCTCATGGCAATGAGCGTCGGGTTAACTTGTAGTTAATTAACTACAAGAGTGTTCACACTGGTCTTAACTTTGAAGGTATACTCCACTGAAGTACCCCTATCATCACAGTTAGCTAACTACGCATTAACTTTGAGATTAGCGTGTTCAATGTGAACCAAACCGGTGTAACGAACGGGATAACGTTCCGATACGGGTCTCGTATGATATCGATACTCATTGTCCGACACTGTAGCGGGGGTTAAACCGCGCGACCGCGTGAAAGGTCTGAAGTACCCGCGTCGCAGTCCTTGAGAGATCACTTACTCCTCTACAGTAATGCAAACACCACGATCTCAACAGAGACCGTGAGATGAGGTACTTGGAAAGTGTGATACTATAGAATGTTGCCTTTTATATGTACAGAAGAGACTGGCAATCGAGGCATGCTACAAACGACCTTGACTTGAGCATTCATTCACACATTTGCTTGCTGCAGTGTGTACACTTCTGATAGTACGACGTCCGTGACTTGCGAGTCTGTACTCGTATGCATGCATTTGGGTAACGGTGTGTTACCCCATGTAAATCAATCGAATTTTACTTTATAAAGCTCGATTGATATTCTATCAAATCAATAAACTTGTTCATCACTTTTATCTTCATGATAATGCGAAAAAGAATTAATAATATCTGAATCATAACCCACACTGCCGAATATACATGTACTATGTGTTACAAATAAAACTTGTCAATTTTGGTATTTAATAACACAAAAACTATACACCAGATAATACTGGCATGAGTACGAGTTATAGCTGAAGAGTGGATTTTTTTTATGGAGGTGGTTTGAATACGATATCAATAATCATTTTTATGTAATTCATGCTTATTTAAAAAAGTTAGGGTTTAGATTTTGCCAACCCCCTGTACAAAACTGAAACTGTACAGAATTCAAATGGTGTGTGAGAGAGTGTGTGCCTTGTCCACACACAATAGCAATAGACAATGACTGTGCATATCGCCATTGGAAACTCTGGAATTCAATATTCTGATCTGGGTCTGGGGAAGATGAATGCTTTATTAATATGCATTAGAAATGAAAGATATTCATAATCTCTCATTGGTGTGATATGACCTTTGGGCATGAAGCTTTCAATTAAAAAAAATCCCCAAAACTAAACTTGGGCTTTACGAAGTGATTCTCAATTTGAAGTACTATAATGCAGTCATTAATTACGTTTTCAATTCTACGAGTGACTTCTATTTATGTGTCAATAGAACTCAAGTGCCATTATAGTGCATGCGGATTTCCGCTCACTGTTTTGTAAAGGAATTTTCCTACCGATTCATTTTGAAGACCACGATTCACAACTCTAATGGAATCCCTAATGCACACAAGACATACACGAGTAATAAGTAAATAATGCCCTGGAGCGGCGAAAAATCCTGGGGTGACTGCTTCCGGTTTCCATTATATGTCATAAGTGCATACGACTTAGCACATTTCGATTCACAATCTAGTTCACATCCAGAGTTGGCATTATTTTTATAATAAATTAGTCTGTAATTGTAATCATCTCATAACAATCTCGGCATGAAAATACGTGATGGCTCTACTGTCTCGTTCCATTCCTGTCCATACTGATATCGTGGAAGATACATCAATGTGCCAAAGGGAAATCATTATTAGCTTTCCGGAAAAAAATCAACAGCTGAATATTTTAAACTTAATATAAAACCATGCTGTGAAACGTTGCAAGATGACTGCCGTTTTGGGGGGAATAAATAGAGCGTATTTACTGGATCAGGGAAGTAATATGGTAATGATACCGGTTCAGACGGTGAAGTGAATGCGTACCCCCACCATAATCGCCAAATGTTATCCTCCCCACTACCGTTGATGAAAATCGGAACGTCTTTCTGAGTGATTAACTTGAAATTGTAACCGACACTGCTCACAGTTTGAAGTAAACATCATTCTCATCGAAAGTGAAAACCGCGGGAAAAGCAGCACATGATTTTCCGGAGGATATTTCCCTTGGGTATGTTGTAGTGTCAGGTGGAAAAAAAGGACAGATACATAAAACCGCCTGATTTGTATATTTTTTTCTTTTTATTATCGATGCAATTCCTATACCAATCATGCCTTGGTAAGTGATATTAGTGTAAATGTAACGTGAGCACAATATGCACAATACCTACAAATTTACAAGGTCTCTTCATATAAACATCAGTAAGAAAAATCCGTCACAACAAAAGGATGGTTATTTACAGATAACCGACACGAGTGATTATGTTGTATAAATAAAACGTCTATAACATCACGTTATATCAAACTGAAAGTACATGTAAGGAAGACAATTTCTATAAATCGTATTGATTTACAACACTGTAGGGACGTCGGCTTTGGTTTTGTAATACTGAAAAGTGTTGCATTTACTGTTTGAACCTGATGAAAAGTGAACGTGAATATTGGTTTTGATTGTTTTATGAGGTTAAAGGTCTTATTTGACCGTGGAAGCCGTATTTAAAGAGAATACACAGTACTGGTTGATGATGGAAAATCTTTCATCAAAATTTCACATTTCATTAGCTTCCAGGTGAGAGTAAATTACATTTGCATTATTATGTGGGACTAATTCACTTCATATGCAATAAAAAGTTGAGGGATTGGTAGTTTGAATACCCGACTGAGTCAACTCAGTTGCTGCAGTGTGAATGGCATAGTCCCACATATTGATTTCTGTGTTAGTACTTTGTCAGCAGTGGGGATTTGTGTAGCAGGTTTGTCAAAAACGAAGTTTTCAACTACTCTTTCCGTACTATAGTGACGTTTTTAGAATACCATCTGTTCACAGAAAGTTTGAAAGCAGCTGTTATCAAAATGATGTTGCTCTGCAAGTAATCAACCAGTACTATGTATTCTCTTTAAAGACGCAAGATAACAATGACGACAGTTTAAAAAAAGTATGTGAGCTACATAATCCTCCATGCTCTAAGTGTCTTTGATAAGGTCTAAAAATGAAGCCCTGAAAAATTGTGTTTCAAAATGATGATTTAGTGCTGTAAAAACGTGAAAACCTACAGGTACTCAAGTTTACCGGATTCACCTGCCCATTTCCTCCCATAGACTTACTGTGTGTAGATCTAGGCTATTTTATCCTCTACCGGACTGGAAATTGTTTATTCATGTATATCTTGCCAGTTGCAGCATAACCTTCCAAACTTTTGTATTCTGGGGTGTTTATTTGTCCATTTAGACACTACTGTGTAGCTCAGATATCAAATTTTGGCATTTTTTTTTAACTGAAGCTCCACAATTTGAGCCTTTTACTGTAAACAATTGTCAAACTTTGAATTGTCACCTATAAATGATAGTATTGAATGGACAAATAAACACTATTATACACAAGACTATAGGCACTTATGGGGTCACTAACAAAATATGTCAAGACAAACATCGGTACTGAAGTAATGTTCTGTGGACAAAATTCTATAACACAACAGTAGATAGGGGAAACTTGAATGGCCAATAGTTGATTTTTTACTTTTTGAAGTAGTTAATGGTAGTTTTGAACTGCACTTTTCAGGGTTTCAAGCTAAGACCTCCTCAGAAATCTAGTAGCATGGATGATCAAGTGGCTTAAATTTGTCGAACTGCAAACATTGTTAAATAATGAATTTAAATTATTATACTAGTTACTCTTCTCTTGAGCCTTTCATTGTTCTGAATTGCCAAGAAGACAGCAAAGCTGCATGTTTAGTGTTCCTCGAATAATAACCAATGTCAGAACACGCAATTGCATCCTTATAGAAAAGATATAGATATTCGTATAATCAACGTAATGATTGTAAAACACACACGTACACATCCACGTCAAAGTTTGAAACGAAAAAAAAATAATAATGAAGGATGGATAGAGATAGGATTGAAGCCTGAGTGTACGATACCAAAACCATATTTCTATCAAAATTTTTAATGCAGAATTAGTCATATCAGCTGGATCTGGGTATCACAGTTTAAAGCGTAACGCAAATCAATCTTCCATGGAGGGGCGGGGGGATTTGAAAGAAGAAATGTTATCGTCACCTATTTCGTGTTACAGTTTCTTTGAATATATTTTTCATGTTGTACGAATCAGCTTGACGGTCGAACGACTAACCAAAATACTATTTGTGTCCTGGTGATTTGCATACCCTCCTTTTTTCTGGTGACCCAATTCAAACGCCGGTGACATAATTTTCTCTCCTACAAGACATCGATTTAGCTGGATGTTAATATCATGTTGTAGAATATTGAAAAAAAATGTCACGACATTACGAGGCTGTGGTGATTATTGTATATGTCGCAACCACGGTAGACCCTCATCTAAATCTCGTTCTTTCGACAAATTAATATTTATTTCCTATATCTTAATTACTTTCTGCGATAATCACTTATATCTGCTAGGTCACTCTAACAATCTATGATGATGTAATAAGAGAAAATTATGCGCATTAACCGATGTTGACTATGAGTTTTATCTCCTGTTAAAGGAGTGAATGATCTCTAACAGGAATTCATAGATAGCCTATTAATGAATTAATGCACTTCAACTTAGGGTTAATTGCTTACTAATTTTTTCAACAGTATGATTGTGTGTGTATGTGTGTGTGTGTGTGTGTGTGTGTGTGTGTGTGTGTGTGTTGGTGTGTGTGTGTATGTGTGTATGTGTGTGTGTGTGTGTATGTGTGTTTTTGTGTGTATGTGTGTATGTGTGTCTGTGTGTCTGTGTGTCTGTGTGTCTGTCTGTCTGTCTGAATTATTGTTGATGCTGGTAAGCTCTCGTATTCTTTAAAATCGAAGTCGTAGTCCGTGATCGATACGTGATAGCATTTGTAATTATTCGTGATGCATAATTGTGCCACCATGCAGTCGACAAGGAATTGTTTTACCCTTTCTCCCACCAAACTAGGCCCCGTATAAGCTCTGACTTCAGTCAGTTGCTACTATACGCTTGAGCAGCTGGTACATTGTGACACGTCGACGAAAATAAAAGGATTTGACCTTGTTCGTGAATGAACGCGAAGCTGGTTGCCTCCCTTTTGCAAATGTCCATCTTGTTTCAAGCTCAATCTCCCCGCGAAATTGAAAGAAAGGAATACCTTGGAAAACTGTAATCAGACTTCACGGCTCACCGCGCAATGAGAAGCTCTATATCGAATATATAATATCATACTTCGCCGGAAGATATTCGACAAATCATTGGATGACTCGTACGCCAAATTATCTGGATCAACATGTTGAGAATTGCACAATTTGATTAATCTCCTAATCAAGCCCGCCCTCAGGGTTATTATTCGTTGTGCGCGCCTACCGGCCAATGAAGTAGAAACAAATCAAGCCTTAATACGTTTTCGTTTATTATATTATATTACCCTTTGGTGCATCTCTCCACCAAACTACATTAAAACATTGCATCTACTTTAATACGCCAAAAATGCCAGTATCTAATAATGAGATAAAGAAATGAAAAAATAAAATGGTCGTGGAAATTGCAAATGGTCAGTGACCTAAAGTATACGCCATACATATTTGCTTATAGGTAAACAGAGCGAAATGTGTTTCCTGCATTGGTTTAATTAGAAAAGTAAGGAAGCATAATAACACGTTTGTTTGTTTCGAAGAAGTCTGTTTTCTTTCTACACCTTCACTAGCAGCCTGCATTTGGAAACACATAGGTTTTGTATGTTTTTGCCGTTAGATGTGTGTGTCTGTTTAATGACTTAATTTCGATTAATTATGTTTAATGTAAAAAAACAAGCGTTCGATGAAAAGCAGAAGTTAAAACTAATCATTTCTAAACCTGAAGGTGGACAATGGCTAAAAGCACCAGTAACCATTATATTGACATACTGTCGTGATTCAGATATGCGTAAAATAATAACATATTTTGTCCCGATGTGGCGTCATCACATTCGCTTCTCTATGCGATCATAATAACAACCATGCTGCTTTTCTTTAAGCTTCGGGGAGTATTTAGGTCATTAAAACAATATACTTTCACTGCTTTTGGTGTTTTATTCCATCAATAATCAAACTGCCAATGTAAATATAGATTATTTCAAATGGCCAAACTTTACTTGTCAAATCATCTGCTATATAATATAAATGTGATTATTCATCTAAGTATTTTGAGAGGGTTTTCGTACTCGACACAACGAAGAGTTTACTAAAATCTAATTAATGCATGTTATTAAATAGTACTGACATAGATCAATACAGTGACCATTGTAAATAGAAGACCAGAGCAATTAACTGAATTCTAAAACAGAGAATATGCAGAATTACAAGTTTTAATTTCATAATTCAGAAACATTGTGATTATTATTTAGAATTAATTCGACCGAATAATTGTGTTTTGATTATTCTCAATCAATGTTCATCATTTTAGTCCAGCAACCAAGACTAACTTCCCTTGTCAACAACTTTTTATACTGCTAACATTGTGAAATCTTACTGAATTGAAAAAACTTTATTGCTAAAGGCGCGTGATCCAATTTCCACCAAAAATGAGTTATTTGCATCAGTATCTGGTGCAACCTACTTATCGTACTTCAGACTAAATTCAAAGCCGAAATACACAAGAAACAATAATATGAAATATCACATATTTACTTTACTTTATCCATATTCGCGTGTTAATATCCGGGAAAAGAAATGCACTGATCTCCAAAGTTACTCATTGGATTTAGCGCCTTTTTTGCAATTGAATTCTTCATTTAGTATTTTTCGTCTACCCCTGATATGAACTCAGGATTCATCTTAAAAAAACACACGCAACGTATGAAAACATCCGTTACACGTGTCTCTGTTTTGGCGTGATTTTCATGCCGGTACGACAGGGCAAACGTACATCTTAGACTTTAAACCAAGTTTGCATCCTAAGGTCTACTCTTGAGTGATGTATTCAGTCACGTGACACAACGTATGACGTCATTTCGTCTAGGCATCTCCCCAGGATGAAGCAGCTTTCTATTTACATACAAGTTGCTATTCTGGTATACCTCGTATGTCCAGTCGGGTTGACTTGTGTGTTTTCCGTCGTCAGTCTGTTATTATTTTCTTGGCGAGTCGGTGGCCAATATTAGATAGAGTGACGTCATCTATTGATAAAAATCTTCAAGTTTGTATTTTGAGGTGACACCATTTTAGCAGATGACCTCTCTGTATCATATCCTATTACAGAGACATTGTGGGATTCACTGTTATCAACACAATTGCACGTGTGCACTTTTGCTGGTAGAAAACATCCTTTTTTTTGGCTTCTTGATGTTATTCTAACAGCATTACAGTAAAGCTAAATGTAGTATAAGGGCCACATGAATGTTATATAATTGTCTGATCAGCGTCAGTTTATCCAAATCCAATTCGGTGTTTCTTTTAATGAAAGTGCTCGAGTGACAAGCGAACTGTAGCAAGCGCATATGAAAGCCTTCTGAGGTAGCCGGGGGCATTTTGTGTGTTTATAACATGTCTAAGCAAGAGCAGACGACGAAAAGTATGAGTTCATTCTGCATTGCCGCGCAAAATGCGTATAGTATGCAGGAGAGGGATTTTGGCTGGGACAAACATGGTCAAAAATTTTTGTGGGTACAGATCCTTACCAAATTATCCCACAACCACTTGTTACGGGGACGCAACCTGTCATGTTTCAGACGAAACGGAAAAGATGCCTCCGAAGTATGCAGTAGAACTAATTCCAAAATGCCGGTATACCGCGTGTTTTTTAACGGCGCTCACCGCGCTGCGATGTTAAGTCGCGCACTCCACCAACGCCGCAAGTCCTGGCACGGGTTGGGTTACCATCTCGGATCGTAACACGGGTTTAACATTTCACGTCCGATTTCATTTTACCTCGTTTTCCTCTCTCATTCTCTCTCTCTTCCATTGCAGGTCGGTGGAGAGAAGTGCGCTTTCGTCATGCATCAGAGACAAGATGCCTGAAGGACATTGAACAGCTGAAGGGACCACTACTTCGGCTTCCCTCTCGAAACCCAGATTTACGTCTGGATTTCATCGTGGCATCGACACATCGCTAACATGTGCTAATCAGGGGGGCTGCGGAGACGAACGTACGCCTGGGCAGCTAATGCATCGTGTTGTACTACAATAGCGTGTCGTCCAGACGCCCGTACACAGACGCACTTAAAGTGATCGGAGTTTGACTAAGTGGTGTCTATTTACCCAAATAATAAGCGATGCGTGAATACTACGTCCATCGGTGCGCACGTAATGACTAAACGCCGAGTAATCACGTGGTAATTATCCCAGAAGTATTGATAAATAAACCTGGAGTGGATCTAAATCATGATGAAGATCAATCGATCGATCACCGGTGTGGATATTGTCGATGATTGATCTAATAACGCGTTATCATCACTAACTTGTAATGGGAGAGCGGAGTTTAGATGCGTACGTCTCGGAAAGTGCCTACACCATGGATGAATCGACGACAGATGGCTACACGTCATCGTATAGCTCCACATTTGGTGATCTTTCGGACCCCACCAATGGAAGCCTACACGCACCACACATCAACGCCAGCATCGGCACCGGGGTGGCGCTGGCGATCGTCACCCTGGCTACGGCTTTCGGTAACATCCTCGTCATCGCCGCCGTCATGTCTTGGCGACGCCTTCGAGTCAAGCAGACCAGTTGGTTCATCGTCTCCTTAGCCTTGTCGGACGTCTTGGTAGCATGTCTGGTGATGTCGTGGAACGCCGTGTATTTTACGCTGGGCTACTGGCCATTCGGTGTTTTCTGTAAAGTGCACACTGCGCTAGACATTATGATGTCGACTGCGTCCATATTGAATCTATGCGTGATAGCGGTTGATCGTTACTGGGCCATCACGCAGCCTTTTGCGTACCAGGAGAAAATGACCAAAAAGCGAGCCCTCATCATGATCGCCGCGGCCTGGATCGTATCGGTCCTACTATCCTTCATACCAGTATTCAGTGGCATCTACACCATCCCGAACCAGCCCGATCCTCTTCTCGAGGATCCGCCCCAGTGTGAGTTTGTGCTGAATAAGTACTTCGCTGTTATTTCGTCGTGTATCAGCTTTTATATCCCGTCCGCCATTATGCTGGCTATTTATATGAGGATATACCGTGAGGCGAGTCGTCAGGAGAAGAACATCCGTTCTCAGAACACACCTATGGATAATAATCAAAGGGGCGAGCACAAAGCCGCCAAAACGCTCGGCACCATTTTGGGTGTATTCATTTGTTGTTGGTTGCCGTTCTTCGTAGTAAATTGCATCCTTCCATTTTGTAAGACTTGTGTGGCGGAGAGCGCGTTTGCAGTCGTGCTCTGGTTGGGCTGGCTAAACAGCAGTCTGAACCCTCTCATTTATGCCACGAATCGCGAATTTCGGAACGCGTTCAAACGTTTGTTGTGTCGGCAAAGATTCCTGCGAGAGAGAACTTTACAGTACAGCACGACGACGACACTACTAACACACTTGGGCAATGGAAAGATTGACTCAAACAAGAACGAGAGACGGAAGAACAATCACCATGAAACGACTATAAAGCCTGAAGCTGACTGTAGGAGTGACCCGCCCGTCCCTCCCGACGGTAGCGGGTCGGCCTCGCCTTCCAATCCGGGGACCCCTCGCGTGCTGAGGGTGGTCTCTGACGCCGCGGTGGATGACACGTCGAGTGGGGAGAGGGAGCCTCTTCGACAACAAGAGCTTCCGTACCCGGAACGAAACGTGGGACATCGGTTAGCTCAGTACAAGAGATTAAGTTCAGAACATTCAAAAATGTGATGATGGCTGCATGATAAATTATTTCCTGTATATCGATATTATGCATAAGATGTAATAACAGCTGTGAAATTCCTCCATTCTTCTTTCAACAATATCTAAAATCTGGTTTGCATAAAACCCACAAGAAACTGTATCGTATACAAAAACACCTTAATCAGAAAAGTCTGGTTTTCGGTCATTATTGATAAATATGGACTGAATCTTCCCAAAGAATACGAATTCGTGGATGAACACCTTCTGAAAGATTAGAAGAATTTCACAGTGTATTTTTCATATATTTATATAGTAAACGTGGTTATCTGTAAAGAAGTATTATTTTGGTGTATCATTCAGATAACATTGGGACAGACAACATTGAATATGGTGGAAAAATTGATCACGGAGTCTGAGACCAAAAACAGTTATAATGGTGGTACTTTGTGGCACGTGGAGTAATACTGTATTCGTCAAGCGACATTTAATTCCGGCAGCTTTATTTCGCACAACATTTCCCTTACTAATGTAATAAATGAATTAAATTAATCAATCATAATTGAATTACCGTGGTTACGTTGCGGGAATCTTGGTCTTTTTATAACAGTTACCAAAAATAAATTTCTCTAGCTGAGAGATGATAATTTACTCTAACATATTTCAAGCTAAAACGATGTGAGGGGATTTATTCGAAATAAATATTTGTTGGCTACGCTGTGATGTTTCGTAAGTTGATTACAATCGGGTTCAATATCCTTGCAAAACTTGTCGATATTGATTTGCGTCCATTATTGAACCTCGGGGATTCGAGGTTAGGTTGAAATGAGTTCACGAATGGAACGAAACGGCAACACGCTTGAAGAAGGAAAAAATGCATGGCACAAATGAACATGTCTTGCTGCAAAAAGAGAGAGAGATTACATTCAAAATTAAAGGAATTTTAGGAAGACTTATACAGGTAAAAGTGGTGGGAGTGGAAGCGCGTTAAATTGTTAATTAAGTATGGCTGAAATAATCATTTTGTATTAGAGCAGACAAAGAAACGCCCTCTTTTATTACTCGTCCCGCCCATAAGGCAACATGATCCATACAAATTAAGTATTTATTTCTTTTTATCTGTTCAGTCATTTATTTCGGCTTCTCAATAAAAAGCAACAACTAAAAGTACTGACTAATGACTGCATTATTAGTTGACAGCCTATTTCTGGCATGGATTATTCACACCGACTGTTCAAATGTCATTGGCATATTTATTGGTTTATATATAGTTATTTATTTATTTATTTTTTTACGATCGAGCTACGCTGTTCAGTCCAGATGGCTTTACAATCAACACATAACTTTTGCCATGAATGAAGATTGTCAAAGTAACATTTGCAGGGGCGTCGATCCTGGGGTATCAAGGGGGGTAGTCGCCACCCCAATGAAAATATGTGGGAGGGCAAACATATCGATTTGCCCCCCCCCCCAAAAAAAAAAAAACTAATAATAATAATAATAATTTTGACAACTAGAAAAATTCATATAATATCAAGCAAGGATATGTTTAAAAACATTGGAAAGCACCACAAAACTATTAAACGTAGCATTAAAATACTATTAAACATTTGAAAATGTTGACCCTTTTTTCACTTTTGCCACCCCAATCCGAAAAATTGATCGACGCCCCTGCATTTTCACTCGCGCTCTTCCAGTAAATAGGCCTACATCAGTATATTGCTATGGAGCCACCATGGTCGTTACAATCGTACTAATTTACTTAAAAAAAAACTCGATCAACAATTACATAATTTGCAGCACTTTTAGTCAGCTGATCTGTCACATGTTCGAGCTATACAGACAAACACACCAACGCGAGAAATCATGAGAGGCTAAAGTAACATTTACTTTGTTTCATTTTCCTCTTAAACCGTTGGAGACAATTTGATTTCACTATAACACGCATTTGCCATACACCCCGACACGAGATATTTCGTACTTAGTCTCCACGAGTGAATACAGAACTTAGATTTCACCTAATAACACAAAATACATAGCTGAGTCAAGTCATGAATACGTCTTCTGCTGCCAAAATGCTTTTGAAATAATTACATGTGCCTGTTCGGAAGGTCTGGACAGCTGAATTTGAACAAAGGCTGAATAAAATTGTATAAATCGAAAGCATTCTCAACTGATAGGTATGTCAAGTTAAAGAGCTTAGCTGTTTTGGGTCGTAATTTTCAAGAGAAATGAAGTTCCCACATCATATCTCAAGATACCATTTTGGACTACATGAGAACGTTGTCATTTTACACGGGAAGGAATGCTTTTTGTCTAGAATCAGTTTCAAAGGAAAACAGGTATTTCATTAAGTGGGAACGGCCTAAAATGTGCAGGTATTCGCGTCCGTAAAAATAGATGGAAACATGCCAAAACGTTTCAGCTCTCACAAGTTGTCAGACTCTGACAGTTACCATAGTAACAGTCAGTGCGCATTGCTTCTCAGCCAATGAAACCAAGGATTTTACTGAACTTGTCAGAACTGACAAGTTTCATGAAACGGTCTCCTGGTCAATCGCTAATCTCCTAATTCGGATTCATTCTGATTGGTTTGATTTTGAATTTTAGTTGGTTAAATAGTACATTTATGAAATAAGAATTACAGAATAAAAATTAAACAGAATAAAAGCACAAAGATGATGAACATTCTTACAACAGGTATCGATAACAACAACATGACTACGCTCGAATTTTGCAAAAACAACAATTTTTGTGAATTGTAGTGTACTCATAAACGGGCTTAGCTTTGGGGTACGTCGATTGATATGCACAAAACAAACACCGCCACACAAGTACACGCATTCTCATACCGTCATACACACACACACACACACACACACACACACACACACACACACACACACACACACACACACACACACACACACACACACACACACACACACACACACACTACTACTACTAACTAACTAACTAACTACACACACACACACACACACACACACACACATACACTAATTACAATTACAATCAGAGATTCATAAAACGATTGGAAAAAATACCAGATATCTATGTTGAATATAATCAGGTTCTTCCGCTAGTGATGTCTACATCCAGAAATGCGTGCTTAGTGGTAACCTTTACTGCGGGGCAGGCCCTTCCGTTTCTATGGTAACTATCGTGATGCTTCAAGATGTTTTTGTTTCATTAATTACGAGATTATTTGAATGAGAATTTTAAGTTATATTTGTCTGCTGTTAATAATCATCATGTGCAGAAACCTTTTTGTCAATGTGTCTGAATATATGTTTGTATATGCAATACAATTGGATGTATCTTAAACATTTGTTTTTGATGATCAACACATTTCAATGTATGTACCCTGCACACGTGTTTTTTTTTTACGAAATACAGTAATGAACATAAGCTAGAACCTTCGTCAAAGTGGGACGAATAATGACCCCAAAATATCTTATCTTCATGTTAATTAATGTATGTTTTCCAAGCTGTATAAAACAAACCAAATATATTATTCAGTACTGATTTTCAGATTAATTACTCTACAAATGGTATTTCTTTGGTACGGTGTTTCCCATAGATAATGTTTTGATAATTTAAACAAGTACGAGATAAAGAGATAGATTTTGGATGTCAATTATAAGACAACTACTCCAGGTCCATGTGGAAAACGCATTTGGACAAATTAATCATACCAAACCCACGAGTGGAATTTAAACAGCTGTTAAATTGCACCTGTTTTATTTCTAGCATTGACGAGATCGTGTTTCCAATTAGCTACAAATGATTGCCCTTTTCTCTTTAAAGGCAGAGAATCTGATTTGCACCCCTCTCACTTTACAGCAAACCATCACTCATGGCCTCAGTCTTTGTATGATGGACGTGTCTGTGAAATCTGAAGATCAGTGATTATACAGAATTTGAAAAATTCTACCAAAATCAACGGTCAGCTTAGTGCGTGTTCTATGCTAGGAGTTTTACATTCAAATCAGTGTTTAACGGTCACTATAATTACACCACAACTGAGTTTCTAGCTGCTATACTTTACTGAAGGTTCTCAGATGGCATTTTCTTTTACTGTATAGTGTATTTACACAAATTTAATTTTTTGTAGGCGTGCGAAAGAGACGCTCTGCCTTTAAAGAGATTCTGTATTTTTAATTGAAAAGTATCGCTGAAAGAAAAGTACGTTGCTTAAAGAAGGGAAGGAAATATAATATGCAATTGTACTACGGACAAAAAAGTCTTCTCGGAACTCTTGCTTGCAAAATAGTTGTATGGATTGATCTTTTTTTCCTTCAAATTTTAAGATGAAATGAGTACTATTGATTTCAAAAGAATCACTAAATATACATGTATTAGCATTACTGGGTCAACGTATTTCTTTCTCTCTTTTCTTAATGTAAACAAACGTCATCAAATCGTATGGTAATCGTTGTCAAACTACAAACGTTTTAATTCCATAATACACAAAGTTACAAGCATGCGTATCCTCTATAACATTTTTTTTTTAGTTTCCAATTCATGGTATATGTTATATTCCAACTTATCAACTTGATAATGTAGTAATATGCTACAACAAGAAAAGAACTTTGAAAAATACAGAATGTAAGTTCACGTAAGAGTACAGTACTCTCGAGAACTGACAGAAAAATCTAGCCTTGAAATTAAATTTCCGTTTGCGGTAGCACACTTTTGAAATATCTTGTCTTTTAATTCCAGACAAGTTGAAGCTTCTCATTCATAACGGTATATTTTCGGGGTGATTTAATATACTTTACAACAGATGTAGAGGATTTAGATAACGGTTTTGGGGACTCACCGATGTCAAGGTACACAATTGAAATTGATGTGTTTATAAAATGTAGGATCTGGCTCTGTCACGGATGGCTTTTATTGTGAAAAACGACCCCGGGTCTTGACTTCATTTTTAGATGTACACTCTAAGAAAAAACTGGTCGTTTCGGAACCATTTTAAGTCACAATATCAAGATCAATTTCAACATAACCACTTTTAGGTGCTAATTAGCAGCTGTTGGTTCTTGTCAGCACTATTTCTGACAAAATGATGGGCATAGATACCATTCCTACGTCAAAATGGTTCCAAATATGCACCGAAATTGGTGCTGCTTTGAGACAAAATTGACACCTTTTGCGAACTTTTTTTTAGAGTGTACACACGCTTCTGTTGCTCTTCAGAACGCATTTGCGATAGTTTCCTTACTTAGTTTTGTGTCTTAATTAAACCTATTTTGATTTTGGCTTTTGATTTTTGTTGTTTGAAGATATTACTGTTCTGTACTTAAATCGTAAACCACGTATTCAGCTATAATTGCGATAATATTCGTACATGTAGTTCTAAATCGAACTCCCCAAAGTAACTTCGGCGGCGGGCAGGATTACGTTTAAAAATATGATTTATAATAATAATAGGGTTGGTGCATCTTTTATGTCTTATGAAATTTGTATTTGGATAGTGCTTTTTATGGAGGTGGGTTACAGGGAATACTTGGGTTATGTCGGTGACTAACTACAAAGAATGATACATGTAAGTCTTCTTTGTTAAAATGGTTATGTAAACCTTACACGCTGTTTACTATTTGAATCACACGGCTCTTGTTTTGCACTTCACATTAAGTTGTGTACATATATTGCTCACACCTTGCGTAAAAATTTGACGGGAAAATGGTTGTGTGGTTTACATAATAAATAGCGTTGTGTAAGTTTTACGCAACAATTTTTTATAGTGTCGACGATACAAAAATTTCAAAATACTGACTGAATGTATCTTAAAATTGCGTCTACATAACATGACTCTACTGGGTGTACCCCTGAAAAGTGAAAAAAAAAATAACTCAGTCAAAATTACAATCGAAACCCCCGAGATCCAAATTTTGTTACGTCTGTTAATCATTATTTTGTACGATGCCTGTAAAGAGAATGTCTCTCTTTTGAGAAAAACGAAGTTCATGCAACATGCTCTGTTGAGTTATCTGTACATCTTTGCGTAAGTGGGGAATTTTCCTTTATTGATTGTTGATTTTATTTTGTAACGCTGCAACAAATTATGGTTATTTCTTATAGCAATGTAATTTTTTGCTGTCTTCTAAATGTTTTTTCTCAATGTTTGAACGCTATATGCAAGACGATGTCTCAGTCAAACTGAAACACTGTTTTTTTTTTCGTTTGCGTAAATATACGTTCGATTGTGGCATTCATAAAATCATTAGGCCTTCCGCTAATTGTGGTGCAAAATATCAAGTTTCTCTGAGTAAGAGTTGTTAACGTAAATATTAAACACTATAATATTGTCCTTCCAAGTGAACGTGTAGAATAACACAATGAAATGTGACCCAGTGTCCGCCGGGAGGGCATCATTCGTAGTACTATTCAAATATGATGGTAATTAGTCAATCGCTTGTATTTGAATACAGGCTGCCTGAAGATATGCATATCAATTGTTTCGCTGAACTAATATGTCGTTTTATGAATGTGGTCCGAGGCTCATTGCTTGATATGTTCACTTCAAATGAAATTGAGATTTAATACACCAGTCCAGTATTGTGTGTTCAATTTACAAATGGTTGTTCATGTGAACTTTTATTTGTTTGTTAATATGTTTATTTATTGTATTTTTTATAAGGAATATCTGCATGACTGATGGATTCAGAAACTTAGACTTAAATCAAATATCACATCAGATAAATATATCAATCCTACAGACACCGAATTATATACATGGGACTGAGAAGGTCAACTCCGTCTCAAACGTTATATTTGTAAGTCGTCTTTCGCAAATTCATAATCGACCCGAACGTGTATTTATAAAGTGCATGACTATTGAATCGTTAGTCTCAACATAAATGATGTGCGTTGTCAAGTGATTTGTTTCGAGGCGTGACCCATTTGCATGGCCAATTCTTCATACCACTTCGTAGCAATTTGTTTAAGCCTCCGTGGTTTTGAATTTTGGCCATGAGTTGGAATTGGAGATGTATCAAACTAACTGGATATCAACGAATCTCAAAGAACTTACAAAATTAGTAAAATTGTGATGCCCCATGATTTGTTTGAATGTAATGCATAGAAAAAAGTATCACTGGAAAGAACTTCCAAAGCTATTCAGTGTATTTATTGAAATTGTATTATAGTAAGAAATATAAATAATTTAAATAGGTCACGAACAATTTGTAGTCTTTCTGTTGTTTAACTAACTGATCAATTGAATTTGGTTTTAAGTATTTTTTCTAAGAATGTGTGAAGGTTTGTCTAACCCGCCTGATGTGTGTGTTGTATTAAATTGTAAATTTTGTTAAGGTATTTTTATTTTTTACCACAACGGCAATAATAAACATAAAAAGTTATGGCTCGTTTCTGCCTAAAACTGATTATAAAGTTTGTCGTGTTGGTTATTTCAGAAGTGATACTACGCGTGTTTGAATGAGTGTATGTTAGTATGTGTTTTTATGATGATGATGATGATGATGATGATGATGATAATCATCTAATCATGATGATCATCAGCATCATCAACCTCATAATCAGCAGCATCAGCATCATTACCATCATCTTCTTTAAAATTTTCATCATCGTCACCACCATCATTATCACCACCATCATAGTCATCATCATAACCACCACCATCACCACCATCATCATCATCATCATCATCACCACCATCATCTTCCCGTAGTTTCCCTCTGTCCTCATCGTTCATACTACCAATTCGCTAGTTTTCCGTCTTTCGTGATATTATCCATCTACTGTACCTATTCTTCGGCTGCCCGTCTTTATCATTCTCACCCTCTGCTCTCGTCTTATTTTCTACTGTTAATGTGCCTGTACCATCTAACACTGCACCCTGTGATCTTCTCCCTTATCTCAGTCTGTTATACACTCCTGCTCATAATGGAATATTTTGTTCATATTTAAGTTCTTCCTCCTATATCGTCCAAAATTTTCAAGATAAGTGTTTATTTCACAAAAACGCAGTATGTGACGCATTTTTGGACTTCGTGAGAAGACTAAAGTAAAAACTAAAATACGTTTGAGCGCAATAACAATTATAATTATATTTTTTTAAAAATCTACCAAAATCATGAAAAAGGGATTAAGCTTTCAGCCTGATCATCATTACTTTATCACATATCACGACACTCACACGGCATGCTTCCACAGACTTTGAAATAAGAAGTGTTGCAAACTACGAAGAAACACTATGTTCAGGGATATTTATCTTGCACAAATTAAGCAACAACAAAACCCGTAATCAGGGTCTCCTTCCTCTGCCCAAGCAACAACAAATCCCCTGATCAGCGGTTTCTCTGAGTTATGCACGTGCACATTAAAAAACTATTCAGATGTTTCTCTGTGCACCTGTAGAGCAGAATTACTGATCAGGGGTTTCTCTGTGTACGTCCAGTGGTAAAAAAACCCCAATAATCAGGGGTTTCTCTGTGCATGCGCAGAGTAACCCCTGATCAGGGGTTTTGTTGCTAGCGCAGAAAAAAAAAACTGGTCAGTAGTTTCTCTGTGCTCGTGTCTAGTAACCTCCGATCATTTTGTGTTGTCTTCTCGTGCGTGTGGAAATTGCCGCTTGTGTAGAGAGAAGCCCCTGAACAGGGGATTTGTTGTTGCCTGGACAAAGTAAAAACAAACAAACAAATAACCTAATCAATGGTTTCTTTGTAATTTGCGACACTTAATTATTCATTCAGTATCTATTCAATGGGCTTACACTACATGTATTAAGGTCACTGTAATCTTGCAGCCAGTTTTCCAGATATTTGGATACTGAGATCTGCGATATCTGATGACTATCAAATGGGACTAACATTCTTAGTACTGGTTGTTTCCTTGATACGTCCTTTACCCCCGAATTTGACTATAGCTCATCCACATACCGCTGCTAGGTTTTCATACCACATGGTAATGGATGGATGAATGAATGAATGAATGGATGAATGAATGAATGAATAAATGAATGAATGAATGAATGGATGGATTGATGAATGAATGAGTGAATGGACGATGTATATATAAACGAATAAATCAATGAATGAATGGAGTAAAATAAAGATACAAAAATAAAATACATAAATGAATGTATAAATAAATGCAGACAAATATACACACATTGTATTCACGCAAACATACATACAAACATAATACATGCATACATACATACATACATACATACATACATACATACATACATACATACATACATACATACATAAAAACATGCAAGCACAATTCAAGTAATACTTGCAAACACGTTCCAGTGATGACAGTGACTATTCTCTACATATCACAGAGCTATTTCCCACTCCGTAAGGAATGTGCTGTATGGTTGCCACTCCTATTGGGACTAAATTTCGGAGCTAAAATTTTAAGAGAGTGGAGAAAAAACCTAATTTAGCTCCAAAATGACGGATTTTTCCACTCTCTTAAAATGATAGCTTCGAAATTTAGTTCGAAAAGGAGAGGCCCCTAATCACACTCATTAAGGAGTGGAAATTAGCTCCATGACATTCAGAGAGTACAGGCAATCCGTATTAATTGGACTAGGAGAAATTATGTTTCAGGGAAGGACATGTCTTACAAACAAACAAACAAACAAACAAACAAACAAACAAACAAACAAGCAAACAAACAAACAAACACCTCGATTTTGAATAAGGTTTCTTTACGCTATAATATTTACATACACTTCACTGACCACAGATTATGTATCCATGTTTATACTGATGATTAATTTTAGGCCCTTTTAACAACCTTCAACAACTACAAATGAAATGCTTGCCTGTTAAAGGGAAATGTCATGATTGGAAAGGGTTCTCACCATGGCCCTGGGAAGCGGGGGTGCTGGGGATGCTGAAGCACCCCCAGAAATTTTTCAGGGGATGCGCAGCACCCCCTGCAAAAAGACGTGTATGTCTATTTTTCTTTAAATTTGGCCGCAGAGCGATTTTTCAGCTGTTGATTTGGCCGTGAAATTTTTTTGGGCCGCGAAAATCTTCCACTGACACCCCCCCCCCCACTGAGCGACTTTTCAGCTGTTGATTTGGCCGCGAATTTGGCCGTGAAAATTTTTTTGGGCCGCGAAGAAATTTATATCTCTGCACCGCCGGTGAAAAAAATCGTTCCCAGGGCCCTGGTTCTCACTTCGGGATAAAACTAATCTAGAATCAGTAAACTGTTCAAGAATTCTGCTGTGAAAGTTTCGTGGTCAAAATATGTTTATCCATTTGTTAAAGATTTCCATTAATACTCAATGCGACAGGAAAATTCGTTCTGTATGTTTGCATGGGTTCAATTTCTGTCAAGGTCATATTTCACTTCAAACTGCGACATACATGCTTGTTTCTCCTCAAGTAAGAGAAATTCAAGACAAATGCTTCCAGCCACGATTATACTTTCTGGTCAGTGAATATATTGGTGAATGTTTTAAGTCATTTGGTTCGCGAGTGCTCCCAATCATTGATTCATAGCTTCATATTTTCATTGTCGTACAAAGCATAACATCTGATGTACAGTATGATAATCAAAAATATATGTAAACATCAAAAATAAGATTAGAACATAAAATGTGACCTGTCACCACGATACCCTGATAAAGTCACAGATCTTATGAAACATAAACATAGAAAGAAAATACTTTTGGTAAAAATATAGATATTAAAACTTTTGCAACACGTGAAAGTCATACAACTTTTGATTTTTTAGGACATTTCATATGTAATACTATAATAACCATATTTGCCACTTTCCTCACCATTGGGTTGTGTGACTTTATCAGGGTATCCTGGTGACGGGTCAGAAATAGTTGCGCAGTTTTTATCAAAACACATGAGAAAATTGACACATTTTTCAGGCATGGCAATAAAATGTGTAATTCAGCACCATAAAGATTAAACTACATTAACTTACTAAAAATAAAAACGAACGTAGGTAAGAGGTCTACTTTCTGCAAAAATATACTGGGTAGCTACTAATGACAGAACAGAAACTGTTATTGCACTTTAAATAGAGATAGTCATTAAATAAATAAAAAAAATACATGAACATCTTTAATGAATCGGATAGTGAATCTGAACTAACAAATCGGTTAAATCTGGCTAAAAATGAGAATGACAGATTGAAATTAGTTTTATCGTGTTCTCGTTCAAGAATATCCCGATGACAGATGTGTGATAATCCGTTATCGTGATGCTGACCCCGTTTAATTTATTCAAAACAACAACATGTCATTAACAGCTCCGCCAGAGGTCTGTCTAATCACGGGTAGACATCTTGACTAGTGTCCGAAGATGAGTAACTCATTTATGATCAAAAAACAAAATTAAAATGTAAAATGCTCGACAATCATGTGGGAAATTGTGATAATGGAGTTGGACGACACGAATAGATCGCAGCCAAGCGTGGTAATTTATTTTCAGCATCCCATAGGATGAATCGCTCTCTTTATTCACATATCGCATGGTCATTATTACGTCGTTAGGACTTTTTGAATGAAACTGTACTAGATGCAATTATTTCCTAGGGGCAAACCCATTTTCTGATATAAACAGCAATACTTTGGGAATTCCCCACCCCTTCTCCTTTAAAGTGAAATGTTGAGATGTGATAATCAATTTCTCTTGAGGGAAAATGCCATGAATATTTAATTCTTTTGGTTGAGTTTAACTTTTTTTATTTTGTCCTCAAAATGATTACCATTTCGGAGATGGGAGGGGGAGCTGCATCCGTGAGATGTTTGTTATTTGTATCAACTACAAATATATATACTTGGTTCAAGACTTGACGTGAATGAAAATGACAGTGTCTTGTCAGTTAGAAAAGGTCGTATAGTTCTAAATGAAGGGAACAGTATACTTACATAGGCCTATTACAAGGTACGTGCCACACATCATTTTACTCCAATACCCTGTAACAGCTACAGCCAGATAGACCAATGGTCCGATATACCCAAGATGGCGTCCACAGTTTGTTCATCTAAACTCTGAATAATGTTGATTGCATTGAGCAAAACGGAATTCAAATGAAAAGGAGAGCTATAGGCGCCCTAAATATCAAGAATAATTATCACTTTATGTGCTTTGTAACTCAGCCAAACTTCCATGGCATTTTATGAACATTAATTTCAAATCTACATTCTTGTTCTAATTTCACAAGACTTGGCCCCTTGATGCATCACTTGCTAGATGTCCGTTGTGTTCAAGAACGGATTAAGACGGATTATTCTAGACCATTCATTTAACAATACTTGGAAATTAGTGAATATGGGCGAATAAAGCGGGACTTAGGTCGCTCGATATCCCCCCCCCGGCCACTACATGATTAACTAAAATTCCTACAAAAAATCTCCCGTGTCACCTTTTCCTGTTATCTTCTAAAGATGTGGAAGTCGTAATTTCGATCTCAATCATCCATTTGTATGTGTATGTGCGTGTTCGGGTGTGTATGTGGGGGAGTGTGTGTGTGTGTGTGTGTGTGTGTGTGTGTGTGTGTGTGTGTGTGTGTGTGTGTGTGTGTGTGTGTGTGTGTGTGTGGTGTGGTGTGTGTGTGTGTGTGTGTGTGTGTGTGTGTGTGTGTTGTTGTGTGTGTGTGTGTGCGTGTGTGTGTGTGTGTGTTGTGTGTGTGTGTGTTTGTGTTTGTGTGTGTGTGTGATGGCTTGTTTACGTGTGTGTAACATAATAATGTGAAGATTATGCCAGTTTCATTTCGTAGGCTAGCATGAAACAGCACGAATTTCCATATCTAGCACTGGGATTTTTTTGATCTAGGCTTGGTTAAAGATTACACTACATTCCAAGCCCCGCAGATGGAATTAACCTCTTTCCGTGCAGACACAAAACAACATTCCCAGCACCCAACTTCTGTCATTGTTTGTATCCTCTTATTAGTATCAATGATAAGTCACCTGCAGACTGGCTACATTATTTCGTAATCTATTATTGATTTCCCACTTCGAGTGGGACTGTCCCCTTTTCCTGTAATGAGTACACGATACATTCGTAATAACTTTAGACTACACATAATTATCACCAGTTGTGTAAAACAGTCATGTTGTAATCTCGAAATCCTACGATAACATGATGCAACTACAGCAAAAATAACAAACCCACCACGATATAATACCAGGTAAACGGGGGGGGGGCTATAATGGAAGACGTATCCGAACTTCAGAAAGATTGCCAGTTATTGTATGTTGTTTACACAAACTCTAAATTTTGAGATGCTCAATACCTGATATCCCTTTTAAAATTTATATCATACATCCCTTGGTAGTATTATGACGGTTTATTTCAAATTTTGCCGTCTGGAAATACTGATGCCTCGAATTGCGTCAACTTCAATTTTAACGATTATTTCATTCGATTTATTAGCTGCGTTCGAAATGGTGTCCCAAATTGGGTAACCCTTTCATTCACTTAACGATAAGGAGTTGTGTATAACATTCTTCAAAATACGTCACATAATGCTCCAAACGAAAACGCTACCTCGTCAAAATCTGTAACAGTTCGACGATCGAACTGTTACAGATTTTGATGAACCTAACTATGTTGACAACATGATGTTGTTCGGAAGTAATTCTGTAAATTCTGTAAATATATAACCAAATCGTTATTATTGCCTGATAAATGTGGTCTTCTACGGTAACAAGCCTATTTGGATACAGTGATCATACGTTAGATTTAAGAGAAATGTTCACTACAAACAAAAGAAATAATAAATAAAAAATAATAAATAATACAGTAGGAGAGATCTATCTATGTAAGCCTTTTTCTCTCCACTGCTGTAGGAAAGCCTCATCATCATTTTTTTAGGAGAGATAGTCTATGGCAATCATTTGCACCAAAGAGTGCTTCATATTATAGGGTCTATACTTTCCACTTTCCACCGAAAGTATGTAACACGGAGACATACACTTTTTGTCTGTCTCCATGTTACACGCGTTCACTCAAAGCAGAAACTATAGTGTAACACACATTTTCCTTCAAATAATGAACTAAATCTACCTCTACTACACCAATTCAAATGATTCATTTTATTTTTGGTTAGCTGTGGTGTGATAATCTGAAATAGCACATAGCAATGGTATGGGATTGTCTGTCTCCATGTTACATCAGTTCGGTGGAAAGTAGAAGTATAGGTCCTAAATATAAAACACTCTCTGGTGCAAGTAATTTGCATACACTATCTCTCCTATGCTAATTTCAGCAATTTATTTTGTTTTGAGTGAACACTTCTTTTAAAATTTAACGCAAGATCACTTTTTCCAAATGGGCCCGTTACCGAAGAAAACCCAAAATACCAATAACGATTTTTTTTTCCTTCTGTACTGTAATATCTAAACTACCTACAGCAGTTCCATGCAATTACTTTTATTTTTAATCAGTTCAAATTTCACAGCTTCTTCAACACCTTGTCTTCTCTCATTATTCTCCCACATTATGACTTGTAAATTTATTTATTTAAATAATGATTTTTATTCATTTTACAATATTTTTCCACGTTTCCCATTCAGATTCTAGCTAATCTCCCAAGACTCCCATAGATGTCTAGCATAAAATCCATTACAATAAACTGAACATTTTGACCGTAAAAATACAATAATATTTAGAAATAAAAGTATATTAGTGAACAAAATATCATACAATAAATACAACATACAAATTAAATGCAATAGAACTGAATACGGACAAAACAATAACATTAATACAGTAGTTAGAAGTTAAATTAGCTAAGATTATGACAAGTAAAACCAACATTATTTTGATAACACATATGCTTGTTTCATTTATATACTTATTAAATGAAAATCTCTTAAACAATTTTTAAATAGTTAAAGTTATAGTGGATTTTTTTTTAATTTCAGTTGGTAAGGAGAGTTGGTGTAACTTTATATCTAACAGTAAAAAAATAACTCCTGCATTAACGGAAATCTGGAAAGTCACCTTTATTGAAATTCATGTTATTTACAGTAAGAACATTTTAATAGGCACCATTAATAAGACCCCTTTTGCACATCACATGGCATAGGCCCTAATGACAAATCCATTGATAATCATAATGTACATACATGGATATACAACGTTCGTGATGTTATTTTTTCAGTTCAATATCATTTTTTTTCTAATCATCAAATAATCATTTGATAGACATGATAGATAAATTGACCTATCGATCTAGATAGATAGATAGATAGATAGATAGATAGATAGATAGATAGATAGATAGATAGATAGATAGATAGAGATAAATAATTTTTGACTTCAAAAGTTATATTGCCCTTAAGTAGGAAATGTTGAAAATGGGTCGGTCGGTTGATTTATATATATATTTTTTTCTACGACATAAACAGGTATATGTAGGACAAAACTGTGTGAGAGGTGAGTTTCCCAATATTTCTTAACGGGTCTTTCTAATTGGCAAAACGCATGTACGTAACAGTGAATAGGACTTCAGCAAATTCTTCGCACAAGTCTGACATTTTCTCCCTTAAAGGCATTGTATAACAATGTTTCCAGTTTAAAAAATCTGAGCTACATGATTCCCCATGCTACTAATGTCTTTGATACAGTCTAAAAATGAAGCCCGGAAAAAGTTGCGG
>JZLH01S0014015.1:11575-24862 GCA_001188425.1 Eucidaris tribuloides
CTGTACATCGGCGTCACGCCAACAGTGCTGATTCTGCGATGAGCCTGTTGTCAAGCGTAATGACGGATTTTTGTGGTTTCCTTCGACAGATTTTATCGAAGTATCCCCTAGTTTGGCTTCCTCTTTACCAACTACATCTTCTCTTTGAATTTTTCTGCTGTCTCCATCAGTTCCTGGTAGATGTATATCAGACCCAGCATCAGTTTTTTGATGACACTGAAACTCCATTTCACAGCTGTCCACCCTATCATGTCTAACATTCCCATGATCCATGAAAGCTCTCAAAGCAGACCGTAGATAACCTATATTGGTCTCATGATTTGTGGCAACCTACAATCACAAGAACAAATAGAACGTGTCAATACATAATGCATTTCTTCATCACAAATAAATTTTTACCATCCCACTTCCCACCCTAGTTTGTGCGCCAAAAATGATACATGTAATAAAAAAACACAAAAAAGAAGTCTTCAAGGGATCTCTTTCCATTTCCACATACATAAAATTTGATTGAAAATAAAATCTCATCTTTAACGAATGCTCCAAATCATAACACTGACGAAAGCATTTGCTTGAGTTGCCTGCCTGTGGACAAGATGTTGGGGAAAAAAGTGCAATTCAACATTGTTTTGCTCATGAAATTACTTATCAATGAGTATGATTTGGCATATAAATTTGATATCAATGAAAAGAGGAAGATAGCATTTTCTTTTCATGGTAGTTACGAATTTTCAAATGCTGTAAGTTTAAAATAGTAAATACCTTTCTTGATACCAAAAGTGTTGTATGGGACAAGACGCATAGTTCAAATTTGGATTTTAACGAATCTCATTTTTACAAAATTTTACATTTTTATGTAATGACAGATTGATAGGACAGTACCAAAAGTGTTGTATGGGACAAGATGTATAGTTCAAAATTGGATTTTAACGAATCTCATTTTTACAAAATTTTACATTTTTGTGTAATGACAGATTGATAGGACAATACCAAAAGTGTTGTATGGGACAAGACGCATAGTTCAAATTTGCATTTTAACGAATCTCATTTTTACGAAATTTTACATTTTTGTGTAATGACAGATTGACAGGACAAGGTATATGCTAATCTGTAGCGATGTCATTAGCCCATTGCTTTGATGAGCTTACTTTGGGTATGGAAATCAATAAGACAATAAATAGGCCATTATACCTCGGTTGGATTCAGCCATTTGTTGCTGGAATTGTTACCATCATCATCATCGCTGCGAGACGACATCAGACCACACACAACAGTTCTAGTTATGGCTTCGTCGATTCTACTCACGTGATCACTGTCCTGGTCATACACACAAAAAATGGACGATAAAGTTCAGTCGTAGAAATGGGTAACTCGTCAGTAATAAATACAAACGTTATGGTGTGTGTGTGTGTGTGTGTGTGTGTGTGTGTGTGTGTGTGTGTGTGTGTGTGTGTGTGTGTGTGTGTGTGTGTGTGTGTGTGTGTGTGGTGGTGGTGTGTGGGTGTGTGTGGGTGTGCGTGTGCGTGTGCGTGTGCGTGTGCGTGTGCGTGTGTGTGTGTGTGTTGTTAGGTAAATTATTACTCATACTTTGACCCGGTTTGATTTATAATGTAAGGTAACAAATACAGAAAGCCATATGTGTATTTATATATCGAGTTTCTAAACAATAAATTGACAGTTTTTGAAAGCTTCCCAAATAAAAAAAAATGCTACATTTTGGGAGGAAACTTTCATATACAGTACTTGATGAAGGTCTCGTTCATCACACGGAACCCCCAAGCCTCGCATTATTTTTGCCCAGATGAGTACTAACTTCTTTCAAAAGATTATGAAAAACAGGTTGCGCGGGAATTGGGATTTTCCATTTTGAACGTAGTCTGAAGGACTCCATCGTATAAATGGCTATTGGTTTGATTTAGATGTAAGAGAAATTTACGTTCATAGTAAAGACGGAAGAAGACTTTACCTTTTTTTAGTCATTTATCCTTAGTTTACTAGTACATATTCTAACCCCCAACTGGCTCCACACAAAATAAACTACTTAATCTTTCATTACAATGGTGACCATTTCCTACATAGCCTAATTTCACTGCAAGAGTGATAGTGCTCACCCAAACATAGAGTATTTTCAGACTTTTATGTGTTTTATGACTTATATATAAGCAGTAACCAGTGCTGTGTCTCCTGAACACAAATATTTTCGCTAAAGCAACTGTTGCACAACATAATATTTTTATGGCAAATAAACAAAATGGAAACAAATTGTACGTATTCTTGTTTCAATATGTCAACAACTGGAGAAGCACATCATCTCTAAACAATGGACGTGTATCTTATTTGGTTTTGTTTGTAACATAAAAACAACAACACGAACACAAGGACGAGCAGAATATATACATTTTGTTTGTAAAACAAGTGCTGAATATACACATTTTGTTTGTAAACCAAGTGTTGAATATAAACATTTTGTTTGTAAAATAAGTAAATATACACATTTTGTTAGTAAAACAAGTAATGAATATACACATTTTGTTTGTAAAAACAAGTGCTGAAAATACACATATTGCTTGTAAAAAAAGTGCTGAATTTACACATTTTGATTGTAAAAACAAGTGCTGAATATACACATTTTGTGACAAGTGCTGAATATACACATTTTGTTTGTAAAAACAAGTGCTGAATTTACACGTTTTGTTTGTAAAAACAAGTGCTGTATATACACATCTTGTTTGTAAAAACAAGTGTTGCATTTACAGATTTTGTTTGTAAAAACAAGTGATGAATATACACATTTTGTTTGTAAAAACAAGTGTTGCATTAACATATTTTGTTTGTAAAAACAAGTGATGAATATACACATTTTGTTTGTTGAAACAAGTGCTGAACATTAAAATATTTTCAGGGCAAAATGCAATAAATAGAAACAAGACCTATAGGTTTTCCCGTCTCATCATATCAACAGTTACACAAAAATCACTTATATCATCTCCATCTAATCAATGGACATGTAGCTTCATTTTGTTTTTGATTGATATAAAAAGAACTAAACGAATACAGCAATAAGTGCTTAAATCAAACAGTTTGTTTGTCAGAAGATAAATGTTGTACATCACAATATTTTCAGGGCAAAATGCAATAAACATGTTATGTTTCCTGCTTCAGTAAATTAACCAACAGTTAAAGAAAAATATGACACACGTGTATCTACCTGAGCCAAACACGTGATGTGAAGTTTGCTTGATTTTGATTGGCATTAATTTAAAAAAAATCGAAGCCTGCAGTACGTCCTCCGTCTTTATCCCACAAATATTTTTGTCAAAGCAAATGCTGTACATCTTATTTCATGGCAAACGTAAAAATAGAACACCCTTGTTATCAATATGTTATTGCTCAGCAATATTCCACAATAATGTTAAGATTCTATTCCTATTCTATTCAATTAAATACTTGAGCAGGCTTCACAAAGATGAAGTTTGCGTATGTATGTTCGTTTGTACATTGTTGGGTTGTCAAAACATGGTGTTTACGAGCCCGCTTGAAGCCCCCCTCCCTCCAACTCAGGTGGTCAACTGTAACGCATGCGCTTTCCCGGTATTTCGGGAAAAAGGGGTATATTTTAGGGTCTCAGTTTGAAAAAAAATCCCCCCAAATCGTTGAAATATGGGGCCTTTTAGCATTTTTTTTAATATTGTTAATTGGGGGCAATTTCCAATCTTCTCCCGAAAATTCCTCTAATAAGATCGCAAATTGGACTAGTTTCAAGCCCTCGAACAATTCCGATATAGGGGTAGTGCGACACTTTTCCTTCATTTAGGTGGTAATTTTCCTAGCTTCCCTTCCAAAAACGTGTGATGGGGGAGGGGTTTAATTTTGCTGGCTTCCCTTCCAAAAAGCCCATGTTAGGGAGTCAAAATCCTAACCCATTTTCATCCTTAAATGGGATATCTCTAAGAATCTAGAATTAATATAGGTGAGATACACTGATATTTCAAAAGGAGTGCCGAGCACAGCGTCTAATCAGATTTACAGTAGTTGTGGTGTTTTTGTTGTTTTTGTTGTTTGTTTGTTTCTTGTTGTTGGATTGTATTTACCCTTTCGACTAGGTACGCCATTGTGAGGCATGATAGTTTAAACAATTTTACAGCTTTATTTGGAAGAATCAACCACTCTGAAGCACCAATTACAGAAACTATAGATTTGAAATATTGGTGCGCGACAAACATTACGATCACCTCCTCCACTTCAAAATTCCTACAGTCTGACTTGTTGATGGTAAATGCTGTTTTCTGGTCAAAAGTAACAAATACATCGATTATGGGCTTCACATCACATTTGTCAGCACAAATAAAATAAAAATAAATTCTTCATCAATTCAATTTTGATCTACAACTATCATGTCCGTCATGAATGCAAGTAGATAGGGTCAACTGGGAGGGGTAATCTTTGGATTGTGTTTATATTTTGTCAACTCAGTTCACATCTAACTCTGAAACTTCAACGTCCCTATGGCTACAACAAATTATGCCTTGCACAGCAGCCTTGCACAGCAGGTTCGCTGTTCATGTATTATGAAATTAATGATAACTTGGATCAATTGCCAAATCTTTTATTTGTTAATGAGTCAGAAAAAAGAGTGACCCAACAGGTCTCGAATCTGAAACACGTATCACATCGGCACAACCACTAGGCTATGCTGCGTTATGGTAACGCCACGGTTTATTTGGTTACATGTACCTGAAATTCATTCCTTACACCTGAGCTTATCAGTATTTCATAGGCCCCCAGTAGGAACAAATAATTATATATTAATATATCATTCATTATATATTTCATTATTTATCATTATTGCACACATATTCAGAGAATTTCAAATCGTGTGTATGTGTGTGTGATGGTGTTTGTGTGTCTGTGTGTGTTTGTGTGTGTATGTATGTGCGTGTGTGTTTTTTTTTGTGTGTGGGGGTTGGTGTGCGTGTATGGGTTGGTGTGCATGTTGGTGTGTGTGTGTGTGTATGTACGTGCACGCGCGCACGCGTGCACGCGCGCACGCGCGCGCGTGTGTGTGTGTGTGTGTGTGTGAGTGTGTGTGTGTGTGTGTGTGTGTCTGTCTGTCTGTCTGTCTGTCTGTCTGTGTGAACACGTGTACCAAGATTTCCTGTTTTCATTTTCTAAATGTATGATTTGATTTCCAAGAAGTGTACCTAATCACCAGTGCATGTTGCTCATGAAAGGCCGGCATTGCTTGCATGTAAATACTTCTGTTTGCTTTTTGCATGATACCGAGATCTACAGTCCCCCACATTGTGGGAGTAATAGAAGTAAGGAAAATTCGGACATGAAAACTGGAAAACTATGACATACATGTAGTAGCACAGTGTCTCCACATTGACTATACCTGCATAAAATACCATTGCTTGGATCATTTTCTATTTCAGGCTTTATGTGCAATGTTTCTGTAACTATTGGCTTCCATCTACTGTAATCTAAAACTTATTATATCATAGATGAATCATATTTGGTACCACAGTCTTACATATCAGTTCTTCAGACATTAGGGTAATAAGAAGCATCAAAGAGCTATTTAAGAACAAAGAAAGGTTAGCAGAAGTTCTGAAGTATGTCACACTGAATAAAAACTGAATAAATGAAATATTTTTGTTAAAAAGTTAGGTGATGAAAACTGATATTAACTCTTGGGCTACGGGAACCGATTGAGCCATGTATTAACTCAATAGGAATCACACAATCTCAAAGGCAGTGGGTTAATCAAAAGTACATCTTTTATTTTATCTTTTTTGAGAAGGTGAAAATTGGGAGTGTAGCTTCAACCATTGACTGATTTGCCATTGTGTAGACGGTTTTTCTTCTCACTAAAGTAACTTAACTGCAGTTTTTGTTTCCATTTTTAACATGTATTACTAGGATTTATTAAAAGGAATGTGAACAATTTGGCATTCTATATTGATAAATTGATATTCTAAGAAATTGTTCCGATGACTATACCCATACCTAACACCAATGTGGTGTCATATTGCATGCATATGTCATTTTAGAAATACATTATTCTGCGTTTAATTTGTTTATTCACGTTTTCATCTGTCTGGGTATGACACTCTTATGCTATATATATTTCTTGCTGAGATTTTTTTGCAATGTTTGTGTATGCCATGAAACACAGTCTTTTTGCTTCTTCTTCTTACTTCTTCTTCTTCCTCCTCCTCCTCCTCCTCCATCCTCCTCCCTCTCCTCCTCTCTCCTCCTCTCCTTCTTCTTCTTCTTGCTTCTTCATCTTCTTACTCTCTCCTTCTCGCCTTGTTCTTCTTCTTCTCCTCCTCCTCCTCTGTCTTCCTCTTCTTTCCTTCCTATTCACCAAATTTTTTTCAATCATGGGCATCCCTAATTCACGATATAGAGAGAAAATGGTAATTTGAGACAATGTTCATTGACTCTTGACCCTTGACCTTTACCTTTGGGCCTTTGAACAAAAATATTTGTCTGATGTTTTATCGCTATTCATTAAGTTACATCAATAATGAGCATCCCTAACCGAGGACATATGTGGCAAATGGTATTTGTGCAGAAATTTTATTGACCTTGGACCTGCTACAGATTTGACCCGAACTGTAATCATTTCATCCTGGGTCCAGGTTTTGTTATAATCCAGTGGTACAAATTATAGTGATGACACACAGATGCACAATCCAAGTTAAATTCATATTTGTTCGGTTAAGATAATATATTTTTTGTAGAATTAAGTAATAAGGAGCTCCATACCAGCACAACTGAATATATTTTGAATAGTAGCACTGTGCTATGTAAATTTATGCTTATTATATTTATTATTAATTATTATCATTAATAATAATTAATAACATCGTCTGCGGGGGCATAAAAATAATGAATAGGTATAAAACTTCAGGGTTGGTGAGAACGGCAACCAAGAATAGGATATTTGTGACATTATCCTTATTCCATGATCTATAGAGATGATGTCATAATGGTCCCTAAGTACCACATAGAAATTCACCATTTTGTTGAATTTGAATTTCAGGATTAAACTTTGCATGATCGCACTGTCTAAAAGTTGTTTTTGTAGTGTGCTTTTCAAGTGGTCTTATGGCTGCAACAATACAGGCCTTGAAAATAACAACTTCAGTATCATTTCTTCTTGACATTTTACCAATGAATGTTTGTATGTAGTGCACGAGTGCAACATCAGCACATTAACAATACTACTTCTAATGCACTCAAGAGGACACTACACAATGCAGTACCCCAGATAACCATGTAGTGCATCACACAAGGTAAACTTTGCAAATAAATATTATTAGCTTGGAAAGCCATCATTTGTAAGAAGCACTGGGTATTATCAAAGTGCCAGATGATGGAATTCTATATCGAAACTAAAATCATCTGAACTTATTTCTGAAACTATTTGTATGAATGTGTGTTTGCATTACGATATAAGACTCCTGACAGATTTAGTATGTTTTTGTACACGGATATTTACGACTTCCTTCTTAACCCAATTGGGAATGAAAGGTTTATACAGAAGCCTAGTACATATCACAACTTTTAATTTAAACTAAGGTTACAGTGTCTACGATTGGCTCCATTCTACTAAGTACACATTTTGACCAGTAAAAATGTAAGTTAAGTGTCTCTGGTTGTGAGCTGTACAAAAATGTAAGTTAAGTGTCTCTGGTTGTGAGCTGTACAAAAATGTAAGTTAAGTGTCTCTGGTTGTGAGCTGTACAAAAATGTAAGTTAGTGTCTCTGGTTGAGAGCTGTACAAAAATGTAAGTTAAGTGTCTCTGGTTGTGAGCTGTACAAAAATGTAAGTTAAGTGTCTCTGGTTGTGAGCTGTACAAAAATGTAAGTTAAGTGTCTCTGGTTGTGAGCTGTACAAAAAATGTAAGTTAAGTGTCTCTGGTTGTGAGCTGTACAAAAATGTAAGTTAAGTGTCTCTGGTTGTGAGCTGTACAAAAATGTAAGTTAAGTGTCTCTGGTTGTGAGCTGTACAAAAATGTAAGTTAAGTGTCTCTAGTTGTGAGCTGTACAAAAATGTAAGTTAGGTGTCTCTGGTTGTGAGCTGTACAAAAATGTAAGTTAAGTGTCTCTGGTTGTGAGCTGTACAAAAATGTAAGTTAAGTGTCTCTGGTTGTGAGCTGTACACAAATGTAAGTTAAGTGTCTCTGGTTGTGAGCTGTACAAAAATGTAAGTTAAGTGTCTCTGGTTGTGAGCTGTACAAAAATGTAAGTTAAGTGTCTCTGGTTGTGAGCTGTACAAAAATGTAAGTTAAGTGTCTATGGTTGTGAGCTGTACACAAATGTAAGTTAAGTGTCTCTGGTTGTGAGCTGTACAAAACGTAAGTTAAGTGTCTCTGGTTGTGAGCTGTACAAACCTGTCATCCCCAAGGGGTTAACTATCACTGCTACTTTAGTGCAATGCAATTATGCTACGATCGTAAATGGGCATTTTATGAAGACAAAATATAAAGTAACATTTTTTTTCAATATGGAAGGGGGAAATGTCTGCAGACACTCCACTTTTTTATGCTCTGTTCTAAAAAATATCATGAAATCTGGTCAATACGACATTTATGTACAGATGAAATCTGCAAGCCCTTTCTAATTCTTCCTATACCTTTTGCGTCATTTGTGGAAATCTACTTCCTGGCTGTGTCACTTATCACCACTTCACATACTGTGTGACTGCTACTCTACCATAACTTCAATGCTTTCCTTCCAGTGAAGAATACGAATCTCTACTGAATTTAGCTCACTTATAATGGCTTCAACTTTTGCATATTATATACCAGCACTACGTCAATGTCTAATCCATTTGTATTAGATGGTTTCTGCTCGAACTTTAATAGCTATATGTTTACCAGGTTAAGTAAATCATCTTTGCCTTTCTCAACGAAGTTATTGTGGTAAAAAAATTGACTGATGAAACTTGGCTGACAGTAATAACAGTACTCCCTTTGTGAACACCAAAATTTTCATGTAGCCCTTGGCTGCTCATTTAATGTCAGGGAACAAGAAACATACTTGTGGATGTTAAACGGCTCAAGAGGAATAGTATGCCACTCAGGCATTGTATGCAACAGCATAAAACAGATTTGACCAATACAATACAACTGGCGAGGAAATCTAAACCCCCGCCCGACGTCCGGATCGCATAAGCAAGAATACCAGTGTACAGGGTTGTAGCCAGACTTTTCTGAGTGGTGGAAATTTTGCTGCTGCCCAGACCATGCGAGCAGAGCGCAGCGACTTCATGGCGCGGTAGTAGACGGCTGATTATGATCAATTCCCTGCTAAGCAAGTAATAACGTACGTTTTTACAGTTACATTATAATAAGAAGTCATTGATTAGGTAGTGTTCATGACCATTATCTGAGCCTGATAATGTTAGTTTACTTGACAGTTTCTCATTGTTTAAGCCAAAAAAACATCGGTAATGAAAAATAGTGCTGGGCGGGAGACTGGTCTTTCACCCGGAGTGCCGGGCAGAAAATTTGGGCACTGAGCGGACCCGCCCAATGCCGCCCGGCGTAGCGACAACCTTCTGATCATATCAGGAAACTCCTCCATGAGCATTGTCCTCTGGGGGAGCTGACCTGCCAGGGGATTTGTCCTCTGTGGGAGTTGTCAGGTGAGAATCAATCATCCCTGGACTACTCCGTAGTCCAAAACCACTTCCGATACCTCACTGACCGATCGACATGTAACTTCTATAATTCTTAGCAAACACATGTGTATAACCAGAATGTGCATGCATATACCAGCACTTGCAGAATGGAACTTAAATGTGTGAAGTCCGAGTGGCAGAATATTACATAGGTATGATCTGGTTTACAAATTTATGATTTTTTGTGTATTTTAGCAGGACACAAATCTGACTTTTAAGCTGTTTGAACACTTAAATTGATCAAAGTAACAAGGTAAAATCAAACATGTATGAGACACCAGGACTTTTGACCTTGGCCTTTCAATTCCTAAATCTAATCAATTAACCTGTTGGAGACTAAGTACAAGTTAACTTGTGTTAGGGTCTATGGAAAATACGTGTTATAGTGAAATCAAATCGTCTCCAACAGGTTAATTTTTGTTACACAATATTTACTTCATCCGAGTTGATTATAATACAATCAATGGTTCTTAACACGTTGGAGACTAAGTACAAGTTAACCCATGTTGGGGTCTATGGAAAATGCATGTTATAGTGAAATCAAATCGTCTCCACAGGGTTAAGTTATTGAGGTAACAAGCAGATATCTGTATGTATGAGTTCCCATAAACTTTGACCTTTCAAATTCTAAATCTAATCAGGTCATTTTTTTCAGCATACTACATACATAAACTCAGACATTAATATTCCAACTTTAATCAACTCTCACAGATTTTTATTTGGAAATTGGCAATCATTGCAAGCTAAGAGTTATGATAGCAATGGAGTGGACAGATTGCAGAATGTTTTCTCATTAGTAAGACAGTGCATGGCCCTGGATGTACATGGACACATAGAAATTTTTCACAAAAACCTTACTTTCTGTATTTGTGAGTCGATTTATTTAATTCCAAGTTTAAGTTAGGCATGAATTTAAAAAACAAATGGTATTCCCTATAGTAAAATGGGTGGGGTCCAGCTGACATATCTTTTTTCAGTCAAATAGATTATCTAAGTAACTTCAGAATCAGAAGTCAAATATTTTGGGCTCGAATGGGGTAAATTGAGGAGTTAGCTAGCTCATAGACTAGAAGTGTAAGAGCTACAAACTACATTTTGTGGCACAATAGTGAGTAATGACCATTAGATTTTGAATTGAATTATTGTATAACCTATTGATGTTCATCATGTATTGTGATAAAGTGTCCCCTGCATTCTTGGCGCATGACAAATTTGATGTAATAGCTAAGAGTTATTATAGCGATGTAGTGGACAAATTGCAGATATTCTTTTTTTAGTAAGACAGTGCATGACACTGGATGTACATGTACACTTACAAATTTTTCACAAAAACCTTACTTTCTGTATTTGTGGGTCAATTTATTTAATTCCAAGTTTAAGCTTGGCATGAATTTCAACAAAATATTTGATATTCTCTATAGTACACAGGGGGCTCGAGAGCAGTAGAAATTTAATTTGCTCCTTCAGAATTTGCTACACCTAGACAATGTATTCTGTTATGTAATATGACAGCTGCTGAAGTCATTGGCTGGTATTCTCGAAAACGGACTAACTTAATCCCCTAACTAACTCTGGAACATTAGTTACCTGTTCTATGTAATGTGCGTGTTAACACAATCAATTCATGTTGAAGTTTGTAATAAAGTGAAAAAATGGCACAAAATATGTTGAACAAATCAAAATTCCAATTCATTTTATGACAAAAATTACATAGTTATTGGTTATTACCGGTAGTTACAGATTAAGGCACCAAACCTGAAATGAATATTGTTTGAAGTGGTGTTCCATAAAACAGGCAACTAACATTAGGAGACTAAGTTAGTCCACTTTCGAGAATACCAGCCACAACCTTCAAGATGAACGGTTCAGTGGGGGAAGGGGTAATTTGCAGCAAGAATGAGATGTGACTGGTGGTCGCTTCAGGTGACAAAACTTCAGATGTGGTTTTCAGACCTGATCTCTACACAGGGGCGTCGATCCTGGGGTGGCAGTCGCCACCCAAATGAAAATATTGCTGGGGGGGCACACATATCGATTTGCCCACCCCCCCCCCCCAATAATTTTGACAACTTGAAAAATTCATATTAAGTGATGCAAAGATATGTTTAAAAAGCATTGCGAAAGCACTACAAAACCATTAAACTTAGCATAAAAATACTATTAAACATACAAAATTCTAAATTTTTCCATGCACTTTGTGCGCAAAATTCTATATCACCAATGGGTGCGTGGAGCACACTGGAAATTTGTGACATTTTTGTCACTTTTGCCCCCCCCCCCATCCTAACAATGGATCAACGCCCCTGTCTCTACATCAAAGTTCGTCAGGTTCTTTGAAGTGCAGACTTGTCGTAATGGGAGTTTTGGAGGGTTAATTAATCTTCTCTGCTGCTGTCAATACTCACCACATCCACCCAAGAGTTGATACTGATGGAGTTATCCAGAGATTCCACGTAGTGCCACCAGTGCTTGGGGACAAACAGGGTGTCACCAGGAGACAAAACTACTACATATGGTGTGGCCTCCCCAAACTTGGGGTAGGTGCCCAGATCGGGCTCTCTCACGTCAACACGGCTGTAGATGCTGGATTCTTCAAATGGAAGCCTTGTTGGGTACATCAGGTGGGTCTGCGTTGGTGGAAAGAGATGCCATTTTTTCCTGTAAACCAAAGCAACAAACATAAATACAATGTATACATTCACATCTCTACTTAATGATGGAAAGTTGTTTGCCTTCATGGTTAACAGTTAACCAGCTGGTACTACAAACCACTCAGTCACACCACTGTCAGTAGCACATTGTTTTGGAGTCTTAGACTTCTTTATGAATCTTTCAAACAGTCTTAATACATAAAAATATAATAAATTTACAAATTCTGGGTAAAAATGCACACAAACTCTTTTATGCTCATGAAGTACCATAAAATTACAAAGATAATGTCACGCTCATTTTCACTAACAAGCAGATATGATAGAAATTGATACTAGTATCACTAATTCACTAATATAGCTACAAAAACACAACAGCCCAAAGTGTGCAAAAACCAATAAAATTGTTGAGGAGGGTATGGATTTAGGGGTAACTGACAACCAATTTCTGAACCAGTTGAAATGTTACTTTGATATTTTTGTAATGTTCATCTATAGACTTATCTATTGACTAAATACAGCTACATGGGATGAATTAAATTAAACCCCAAAGAGGGGGAACATGAAGGTATTTTTTTTGGGGGGGGCGGGGGAACTGACAACCCCTTTCTGCTGTTGATATGTCAGTTATGATATTTTTTTTTATCAGCTAGCATCGTCTTCTTTATGAAAGCCTGGAATGCCCTCGCTTTCATAAAGAAGACGATGCTACCTACACCTCCATTGTCATCACGGTTTGTCTGGTATGCGGGCTGGTGTGGCAAGCTCAGAGGCCACAATATCTAGGCGTTCCGATGACCGCCGCTGTAGAAAAATTGGCGAATTTGGGAAATTGCATTGCCTCCGAAAAATGGCCCTAGAATCAAAACGCCTTACTCAAAATCAATGATCTTGGTACCATTTTAATGGAAAAAGAACGTTCTAACCAACGAAATAAAAATT
>JZLH01S0014036.1:0-13633 GCA_001188425.1 Eucidaris tribuloides
AATTCATTAAGCTATTTAAATGGTCATTTTACATCCAGCTAAATTCGTTTTCAGTTCGTTTTTTCATTCACACAAAAATACAACACTTAAAAGTGACATCATAAAAACACATATAGAATTTGAAATGCTCGATAGCAAACACATGTCTAACACCACAAAGCATTTACTGCTCTTTCATTCAAATAGAATAAAAAATATACAGGTTCACACTTTTAATAAAAACACACGAACAACTTTACAAAGCCACCGTGTATGCAACATCAATTTACAGGTCCAATAATATAAATAAATCTTGGAAGAGCTGCATATTATGAATAACAACTCATACTAATTCTACTCCGTATTCAGCCTAATGATCAGATCAGTATGGACGCCACACCTGTGCGCCTATTGGAACCCACATATTTGAGAACAAAAAGGTTCTTTGATATGCAAATGAGGCATGACCCGCCCTTGAAGGTATTAAGATCCGGCATGTGACAAAGGATTACCAGTGTTTAAAGCCAACACTACGGGCTCAACCCAATTTGATTAAAGGAATGTGCAATTTTATGGAGGGTTAAATTGAGACTTTACCGTAAAAGACAGGACATCCAACAGAAGGTGGGCGACCTTGTTTCCTCATATTAGGCCTATACTTCGTAGAATCATATATTAAACTTCAATTCTTAAATTTCATTTAAATCTCCGTTATTTACTGATTGATTCACTTAACATTTCTGGTAAATTTTTCCTCTTTTGTTAACATTTTGCACATTTGAATTATGCGCCTTCTTTTGTTTTTCCTTGTATCAGGATAAAGTTGAATCCCTTGGTATAAGACTTGTGCTCCTTGTAGAAGTATTCAATGGCGATTATTTACCATTTCAAATTAGTTAAAAAGTGACATTAATTCTGCATGTGTAGTAGTGAACACTGTTCATCTAATCCCATCTCACGCATCCAATCCATGGAAGCCATAAATATTTTTGTCTCATGACAACCAGATCAAATAACATGACAGCGAATATGGCATCTAATCTTCATCAGGGCAACTTCGTCTTTCTCCAACGGGGCCAACAACTTGTTGAGCTTCGACTCACGAGAATCCCTGAACAACAGACATTATCATAGAATAAAGGAATAGAGAAACAATTAAACAGAAAATTATACCTTTACAAGATATTGACTAGAACATGTGGAAACGTGTTTATACAGGTTACTGAAATATGTTAATGTTATCACCAGAAAATATCAAGTCTCAGGAATTGTACAAGATTGTTTTTTAATTGTTAGCCAACTTGCAAATGAAATGTATGATAGAAGAAAGTGTTAAAACATATAGCTTGATTGTATACAGTTTGATTTGAAATGTCAGATATTTCTGGTGTCAGAACCAAGGCTTGCCACTTCGTAGCGGGAAATCCCTACCATAGGCATTTTAGCAACCGTAGGGAGTAGGGAATTCCGTACGGGGAAAATGCCTTCTGTAGGGGAAGTGGGATTTTGCATGATCTTGTACGGGAATTTTTGACAATTTCAAAAAATAATCTTAAATCTCAAAGATTTTCTACAAACTCTCATATTATATTCGTCGTAGACATTATTTAGGATAAATCCATTGCTCAGTTGCGTAACCTCATATCATATATTACGAAAACCGTAACGCAGCGCATGCACAGTATCGAGGTGATTACATGTCAATTTCTCTTTTCATTAAAATAAATCTCTTTGATTTACTAAGGTTATTTTGTAGGGAGAAAACGTACTTCGTGATGGGAAAAGTAGATGTTTTTGTGTAGGGAAAACGATAGCTCCATGGGGAAAATGTGACATATAGGGGCTAGGCGGAAAAGTAGTGTCCAGAGGGAAAAATATGATTCGGTGTAGGGGAAATTAAAATTGAGTGCAGCCCTGGTCTAACCCATTGGAGACTAAGCTACGAGCATATCTCGGTTGGTCTATGCGATAATGTGTGACAGCCAAATTAATAAGTGTCTCAACGGGTTGTATTCATGTAAAAACCTTTAGTTTGAAATACGGGTTATCTCCAATGCATGATGTAATGCTGATATATTCTCAATGTTATTGGGGAAGCAGATCATATCTTCTATGAAACTGCATCACACCGTGGACTTTAAACATAGTTCCGTTGGCTTTCTTAGCGAATCCCTAGCATATGTTCTGGCAGAAGCGGCCCTAGCAATTATATTCCTGGCAGAAGGGCCCTTAACAATAAAATTTCCTCTTATTTTGAGAAATAGCCTTATTTAATATTCACTTCAACAGACTGACAAAAGCGCATTAAAATATTCCACTACAGTTGATTTCATGTGAAAAGACGCCAGTGAATTTCAAGTTAGAGACAATTTAGTGCAAGGCTCTTCTGTCGGGAACATATGCAAGGGCCCCTTCTGCCCGAAAAACGACAAAGATATCTTGGCTGGAGTGTACGGAGAATGTAATGTTTTATATGAACTCAAATGTCCCAACAGTTCAAAAAATTTTCTTACCGATTCGTCGCAGCATGAAGCTCCAGAATTGCTTGACGGTCTTGACCGACATCTTGGTGGCCTCGTTCCCTCCCGTCCCTCCCCTCCCCCTCCCTGGGGCGGACTGTCCGTCGACCCCCACCCTGACTGTGCTCCGACCCCTGGCCACGCTACCCCACCCCCGTTCGCCGTCGTCACCCCACCCTGCTGTGCTGCCTCCCGGAACATGACTTCCATGAGGACTCGTGAGCGAGATGGCGTTCTTCTTGCCTGCTTCTCCGTGGTCAGGGGCACGTTGTCCATGAAATGACTGAGGGTAAAAGTAACGGAAAATACTAAAATTGACCGAAGTAACTTTCTTGACTAAAAAAAAATCGGGATAATTTTTGCTCAAATGTATTATTTTTATAATTATTCATAGATGTTATTTTTTTTTTTAAATCATGCTCACCAGCTTGCCCAAATTGCACATGATACAAAATAACAAAACATTTACAGTTCGACCTTGATTAACAGTCACGTTGGGCACCAGCCTATCCCGATAGGTGATATGGCCCGATAAGAGCAGATTATACACACAGTTAGGGCGAGTAATACATTCAGAAGTTATGTATACAACCCACACACCATGCACAAATTGCAACCTACACACAACAAGTGGCATGTTGTTTATTGTCCCTTACCCAGCAGGTTCTGCTTACTCTGCTATAATGGTATCATTACAGGCATGACTGATAAGATCCATTGTCCAGATACAGAGAGAGCCAGTTGAGTGATGCCTACAATCGAGGCTAAACTGTACTATATTACACTAAATTACTTGTGAAAGATCAATTAGTAATATTATTTGATTACTTATTTATATTTTTTGGATAGTGGGTATGGTCTAAATTCAGACTATCCTGGCAAATTTATGAATGGTGGAAGCCGTCTGCTGAAAATGTGATTGGAAAAAGTATAGGACAGACGAGCATGTTCACAAAGGGTGTTTGTAAAATTATCAAGAAAAGGACGGAATCCTATATTGAAACAAGATCTGTGGAATGGTCAATTCAGATCTTCCTCAAATTATAGAATTTGCATTACCCATCGGCAATGCAGTCTCCTGAACTTTAAGGACAACGTGTGTCATGTAGTCTCCATCGAATCCAACATTGTGTGCCAAATTTCAGGAATTGATGAAAGAATGAGGACGTAATTTGATCACAAGATTTTCCCCGGACTTATCGCTCATGATAGCTATCATGGAATGCGTTTCCAACACATCCAAGTCTTCTACATCTTCACCCAAGACAATTGTGGTGCTGGCCACATGTCGCGAGCATCGACTCAAACCCAAGCGAATGTAGTCTGAACCTACAAGAATCAGCAATGGACCGACGTCGACGGCGCTGCATTGCCATACTCTTTCAAACTTATTTTGGACATGGGTATTAAAGAGAAATTTGAATGCCACTTTCACCTCCCCCCCCTTCCTTTTTTCAGCGGTTGGCATATTTCCGTTAGAATTCTTATTCTAACATCAAAGTGGGAAATATGCAACCTGCCGATTCTCGTGGGCTACACTACTTCATAAAGGCCAGAAATCTGACTTACAATCCGTCGGGTCTTCATCAGCCAGACCCAGCTGCGTGGTGCTTCCGAGATGATCGATCTTGCTCATCAGTTTGGCAGCCATCGACTTAAACTTTCCTCCTCGTTCATCACCCAGATGTCGTTGGACACTTCTGTTGGTGTCAGTGGCTTCGAAATGCTCTGCGGGACGAAGGATGCAGTATGCATATCCATAAGCTTGCCTAACAATGCCCATATGTTTTTATGCAATTTGTTTCTTTCTGATATAGCAATGAGTTTAGGATACAAAGGCCTGTCCGAGGAGATCATTGTGTGAAAATGTGATTGCTAATATATTCAGGTATACATCAGTAATATCAAAATGTGAAGCGTTACCTAACTCTATTCTTTGGTTGAGCTCAAGCGCTTACAGGATGCGAGTGCACATGAATAATATGCATTAACATGATATAGAGGAAATTTTTAGGAGTGGGGCTTCGCAGGTGCAAGAAATGTTTTGGAAAAATTGTTTAATAGATATGATGCATATTTTCCACGAAATATATATAATTTGCGTGATGTACCATACCAATAGGCAATCACACAAATCAAAGACATTTGATTGCTGGGGACCTTTATCCATCAAGCGTTGTTTTTCAGTGGATAAAATTACATGTACACTGATAATAAATTTGTTGTTTACTTACTTGGATTCTTCTGGGATTCTTTTAAACTGCTCTGTTATCCTCTTGTAGTCGTCGGCCAGCCTTGGTTCTCTTCCTGTATTGTTTCTCTGCTTGGCAAGCTTCACCTTTAAGTTATGAGGCATCTTGTAATCTTAGAATATTAAGAAAAACAAACAATTTAACAAAATTTAGTGCTTAAATGCCGACACTATTATGTGTACGTTTGCAGACCAGTTCTGAGGCATGCAGGTCAGCTGCTGACTATGGACGTTCACTGTGGTCAAGCAGCTGAACTCTGCAGCTGACCTTCTGGCTAGCGACTGATCAGACAAATGTTGGCATTCTAACGAACAGCCCGTGCATGGGCTGCGCTTTGAAAATCTGGAAGTTTACCTTTCCAGGATTTTCACCAACACTTGCATATCTACCCAAAGTTTCTATGATGGGTTGTTATATGGAATCTTCACTTTGATTTAAGCTGTTTCATCATTTCGCGTGGTGTTTTGGTGTGCAAATCCTGAACGCAATCTTAAACAAAACCAATACTGCATACAAGACTCACATTTTTCACATTAATTGTGGAATCAATCAGGGTTGTCACTACACTGGTCGGTGCTGGTCGGGAGTAACCAGTACTCAACCAAATTAGTCAGCCTCAAAGGAATTTAAGGCCTTGCAAACCAGCATTAGAATGCCAAGTTAACCTTTCTGTTCTTCAAAGCAGATATAAAATGCCACTATTGAAACTTGATTAAGTATTATGATTAAAATTATTTTCAAATTTAGCTCACACTAAATTCTGGCAGGTGATAACTCTAAAATCAATACCTGGTAATTTTGCGTTTCTGTTGTGATTTTGTGATGGTGTTCTCCTCATCTCTCTTCTTCAGCACCTGGAAGTTGTATTCCAGCTTCTCTTGGTTCAGTTGGTAGGTGGCCTTCATTTGCTGCAGTTGCTGCTCAAGAACCTATGAGTGTGTACAAGGGAGATATGATCACCAGTCAGCTTTGATTTTAGCTCAAGAGCTGCACCAGGGGGATGGCAGGAGGAGGTAGTTATCCCCCAAACCCCCCCCCCCCCCAAAAAAAAAAGAAGTCAAAATACAAGAAATCATTTTTTTCTTTTTTGCAGTGTAATTAATAAAATTTAGGGTTTTTTTTCATGTTCGACAACACCCCCCTCAAAGTTTTCATCCTCCCTAACATTTTACACTGGCACCACCCCTGCTTTTGCTTACTTTCCAGTTGCTGTAGACGTATGAAATACCCATAAAATGCCCAGATTAACCAAACACCAATAAACCACACTGGGTAAGAGTAAATGCCATTTCTGACATACCTGGACGTCCGTTTCCAGTTTGATCTTGACCATGTTGTACTCCTCGGCGTCCTGTATCCTGAGGTGCTGGATCTGCTGCTCGTACTCCTCCACCCTCTTCTCTCGCTGCTTCATGTAATCCACCTCCTGGTCCCTACGGCCATCCATGGACTGGGCCCACTTCCGCCGGTTGGAATCCAACAGCTCCTCACGTTCCGTTTCGAAAGCTTTCTGTAAATTAAGAGCGCAAATGAATCAACATAGAAAATAGTGCTGCACGACTAAGTCGCCAAAAGTCGGAGTCGTGACTATCATCAAGGAGTCGCGACTCCGACTTTAGAAATGCAAGAATCGACTACATGTAATCACATATGTATGCCATAAAAACTAGTAGAAACATTGATGACAATGTGTGGGACTATGACAAAAAAGTCAATTTTTGAATGATCTTAATCACAGTTAAAAATTGAATTTATTGAAATCATAGAAGGAGGACGCTGAACAGTTATTGTATAGGCTATAGTGTGCTTTCTTTTACTTATTGATCATGCCAACAGAACTAAATACTGAGAGTCGGCAAATAGTCGGAGTCGCGACTTTTGATCGGCGACTAGTCGACTCCCAAAAATCTTACAGTCGTTCAACACTAATAGAAAACCAAGCACGTCGTCGTCAATACCAGATTCAGCAGTGTTTTCACATCTACACAAGACTAATCATTCTTTTGACACAAAAGATGTTGTGATACCGGACAAAAAACACCGCTGGTTTAAAATGGGTGTTAATGAATCAATCTGGGAGAGAGTGGAAAGCCGAAAATTAAATAAAAAGGGGGGATTGAGATTCCTCCTCTCTCACTCATGGGACAGGGCCATCAACATGATTCCCAGCCGAATATCATAAGATTAAGCGCATCCAAGCGAGACGAGTTTGCACAACTTGACATATAGACACTGGTTATCACTGTCAGATGAAGGAGAGAGTCTCTCCGAAACGTCGTACTCAAAGAGTAAGTCCATTTTTTAAAAATTTATAACTATACCTTCAATTTCCTTTCTGTAAATTGTTAAACATTTGAATTAATAAAATATGAATATAGTCTGACTTCAGTTATCCGGCCATCACTTTTCCTGGATCTTTTATCTGGATCATGGTCCTACCAGTTACTGCTAGTATTTGAGATAACTTTACCAGAACTGTTATAATAAACACAGACACCTGCTGAGTATCACAATAAATAAAGTGTCACTTGTGTGGAGCCTGTTGCAATTGTAATTTGAGCGTGGTTTTAACCGTATCAGAGCGGCGGCGCCAAGGGGGAGGTGGTGTGGGGCGGGGGCAGCCACTAAACCGGAATTTTCAAAATATAGGAAATTGGGGGGGGGAGGGTTGGGTGCAGTATATATCATTAATTAAGTTTTTGACATTTTTGCCCTCACTAAATTTTAACTTGGTACCACCCCTGATACCCCCTCACCCCTCCCCCCCAATAAAAAACTTGCTAGAAAGTGTCATGTTTGAACATTAGTCTACCGTTTTCTCTTTTTCAGATAAATGACGTGAGAAATCTTGGTGGTAGGCAAATTAAGTTTTGCAGCTTTAAAGGGTTAGTTCTATCATACATTATTGATTTGATGTCTATGATCATTATTCTTAATTCTTCTACTCCACAAATTAAGACAAATTGATAATTATTCTTTTAGGCTTAGAAAACTTCTTCTTCAATTCAATGATTATATACATGTATGTTTCAAGTCACTCATTTGGCTCCTGAGGAATTTGAACAGCTCTCCTTTCTACCACTGCCCTTAAAGTCATTTTCAATAAAGTCATAGAAATATCTACAGCAGTATCAGTAATAGCAGTATCAGTGGTGATAGCGGTAGCAGTAGTAAAAGCAGTAGTAGAAATAGTACAACAGTTGTCATCATAGTTTTAGCAGTTTATGAGAAAGAGTAGTAATTCAAAGAATGCTACAAGATATTTAGTACTGTTGTAGTCGAGTTCCACGAGTTCCGATGACGAGGTCGTCATCCCATAACAACCTGTCCATAGAGTTTGTACAGGAAAGACTCGGACCAAGGCCGAGGTTAAGACCGCAAAAATTTGGTCTTGAGGCCAGCCTTGACTACAAAACTGATACTTACCTCAATTTGTTTGATCTCATCCCTGTACTGCTTGGTGAGATCTTTGACTTGTTCCTCCATTCTCTCTATCATCACATCGATATCCTCCGCTTGCTGCTTCAGATCTTTCACATACTGGTCATCTTTGGATTTCAGTTCCTGTTGGTGTGAAACCAAGACAAGCATACACATGTTACTCAACTTAACCCACTCAATCTTTTTCAGTGACTATTGGGCTGAAGGAGTTAGCCTGGGCTCGACATTAGAACTTACCCGCTTGCCCGGGGCAAGTAAATATTACTTCTGGGACCTGCAAAAATTTACAATTGAGTGATTTTAGTAAACATCCTTTTATGCATAACTTATCTTATCATACAGTGTGTCTCAAAAATAATTGTGCAAGTCAAAAGCGCCCTCTTAGGTAATGAGAAAAACATATTTGTGTCGTCATGCTTACATCACCATCAAGAGCATAGTCTTAGCTTTCAAATGCCGTTTGTTCTGTTCAGTTTGCTTGTTTTAATCCTGAGATATGTTTAGTTAACAACAAAAAGGTAAACTCACAAATGTGCCACTTTTACAACAGTCAATACAGCATCTGGCCCTCTTCCAGTAAGAGTGACACAGTTGTGATTCCACCGTTTTATTGTTTACAAAAGATCTTGAGATCAAAACAAGCAAATTGAACACGACAAACAGCACGACAAACAGCATTTGAAAGCTAAGACTTTGCCCTTGATATTGACGTAAACATGTGTCACAGCAGTATATTCTAACTGTCAACGAGGGCGCTTTTTAATTGTACAATTTTTTGAGACTTGCTGCAGCATGTCTGAAAAAATTCTGCAAATAAAAAGCGCCCTCTCCGGTAATTAAAAATACTCTAGTGACATTATGCTTACATCACGGTCAAGGGCAAAGTCTTAACTTTCAATGCCATTTGTTCTATTCAATTTGCTTGTTTTAATTTCGAGATATGTGTCAACAACAAAAAGGTGGAATCACAATTTTGTCACTTTTACTCGGGACTGTAGTAAAAGTGGCACAGTCGCAATTTTACCCTTTCTTATTCAAATTAACATATCTCAAGATTAAGACAAGCAAATTAAACAAAACTAATGGTATTTGAAAGCAAAGACTATGCACTTCACGTTGACGTAAGCACCATGTCACAAGAGTATTTTCTAATTGCCAAAGAGGGCGGTTTTTATTTGCACAATTTTTTTTTAGACACACTGTATAAATAAACTGGATCTGATATGTGGATTTGCTGCTTTTTTCAAGATTCAAAGTATATTTATCTCCTGCCAACTCACCAGTTGAAAGTCGTTGATGAGTTTGTTCTTCTCGTCGATCATGGCATCGCAAAGGGCCTTCTGCTGCATCAGGATATCGTGAAGCTCCTGCGGGATGTCACGCCCGTTGGAATGCTCCCAGCGCTTTGTGATCTCGTCAAAGCGCTCCATTCCTGCCTTTGCCTCTGCCTCCAGTTTTTCATCTCTGTATGTGTGGAAAAGGGAAGAAACATATGGAGGGAAAATGTTATCAAGACAGAGTTGCCAATGTAAGTGAATCTGTTGGTGTGAGACTCCCATAGGCAAATGATATAAGTGAGAGGTCCAAATGAGCGAGATCAATTGAAATGTATGGAAAATCAAACAAAATTTTGGCGTGAGAAACGGCCAAAATGCATGAGTCTCACGCTGAATGCAAATCAATCCATTATAAACAACACTTAGGCCTACAACTTTGTATTTTCAATTTTCACACAAAAACAGACAAAATCAAATCTTGAATTTTCTTGATTTTTTTCCCACCATTTTTGTAACATTACCAATTTTGTTTTTTTTATTGAAATCCGCCAACCCCGAGTGAAACTGACACTAAAGAATTTCTCTGGAAAATTTATGAAATGTAGTAGAATGAGAAACAAGTGCAAGTACGTAAATTAAAAATTTACAGTATCGTGTAGGAGCAGCATAGGAACTTTTTTCAGTCTGTCCTGTGAAATTAAAATGAAAAACAAAATGGGTATGATGTCAAACCTACCAAAAAATACACTTCTCTAACAAATGAAAAATCGATTATGACTCATGACTGATACAATCATAATTCTTAAATGGGTGAGGTAAGTGTAAACCTTATTACTGTGGCTTGCATACATTTATGGCCAGATGCAATGGGACAACTTCTTGAAAGACTGCTGATCATATCTGTATCTGAAAATTTCTTTAACAACAAACAGTACTTTTCCTGCACTCTTGAAAGCTCATGTGCCATTTTTCATTTGTTAATTTGTTTGTAAGTTTTCACTGTACAAAATGGCTAACACAGTAGTAATGTCAAACTACAGGTGCTTTTCAATGTGGACTTGACAAAACAGAAAGTACATTTATAAGACTGGTGAACCCACCTCTGCCTTTGTGTTTCTTCTTCCTCTGCCCTGCGCTGTGCTTCTCTAGAGTCCGCTGCTACACGAACATTGCTCACCAGCTCGGAACCATGTGCCTGTAATCTAGTGAGAATCTGTGGTAGAAAGAAGTGTTCAGGGATGTCAATATTTTGAATTTGATGTAATTCATGGCAAACTTGATTTCACTTATTGTATCACCCCATATAATACTATACTGTAATGTACTCTACTTCTTGAAATATCAATAAAAAAAATAGATAGTATAACTATTTAACTGCAACAAGCTCTGGCTTAAATGCATAAATACATCTTATGCAGTGACTATGAAAAGAAAAATCTATGTAAATGTAAAAAAGTTTTTGCCCGTATTGCAAACATATTTGAAAATTAATCCCTGTACTAACCCAAAATAAGCTAAATTATCAAATTACTCTCCTACAGCATAAAAATAATTCATCTGCTGATTATTTATTTTGACCTGAAAACCTAGTTGTATTTCTTTTAAACATAATTTCCACTTTTCTCCTAAACTTTTGCAAGTGGCGCCCGGGCGTTGTAGTAAACAATTATAATCTTCACAAGCCAGTTCAAAGTAAAATTTGAAAATAAGAGTAGCTTAAAAAAATACCGTACTTTCAATGATTTCTGTCTTCTAACTTCAGAGTACTATCTTTTAATGCATACATTCCTAAATAAAGAAATCTTATGTTTGGTAATATCAAAACTAAGTACAAGCTCCAATTTTTTGTTTTTGAATTGGTAGGCACGGTTGCAACCGATTTAGAAATTCGGTTTCACGAGAAAAATTAAAAAATGGATACCTGTCTGCTTTCTTCGATCTGTTTTCTGCTTTTACTCTGCTCTTCTTTGTCCTCTTTCTTCTTAGAGCCAGGATCTTCACCCATTTTCTCTCTAACAAATATCAAACAAAAGAAAAAAAACACGCAAACTCATCGTCAGCAGAAACCTTTAAAGGTTTGGTCATATTGCACTGGACTGGTTTAAAGATTATGCCTAAAAGTGACTGTGTGGCCATCCCATTTAGTTGCATCACTTTTGTCAACTTTTCTCGTAAGAATCATGGTCATTTGAACAATAGAGGAAATCATTCACACTCTACTGTGACACTAAAACCCATCTGGCACAAAACCAGGAGAAATTTCCAGTGACTCATAAAATACAAAGATTTGATAGGAGATCCTGATCCCACGTTTTTCGCCGTCGATCGCACAATTACTAAGATTGCTCATATTTTGCACACCACTAACAGTTATAACTATAAACTGGTGAGATCTTAATCTAATTTGTAGACTTTTCAGCAGCACTGTAAACTATATTTCAGCCTCTCTTCAGCCTCTCTTCAGCTATTCTTTGAATATTTTTTGAAGTTTTTTGGACCATGCCACTGCCCACTACTGAGAAAACATGCATATGCTTGATACAACTGACGCAACAGTAACATATTTGCAATGCCAACAATAGAATGACCACACACACAACCTGAAGAAGCCCACCCATCATGCCCATACAAGCGAGGGGAATAGAGTCTTAGTGCAATATAGATGTCCAGAGTAAAAGTACCCATGACTCGACCACTTAAGCACTTTTGCAGTAATATTTTTCTTTGTATTCACATTGATGAAGTAATACATGGAGGTAAATAAAGTATAGACCTTTCACCAATTTGAAAATAAAGTTTCAAACGTAGCTTGACCGTGATACATATTTTTGTGCCCAAGAATTGACCGGGTATGCCCGTCAATCTACCCCATGTACAAACTCTATGTATACCGCGCTCTGTATGCCCTTGCCGCACACACATCGGCGCTCACGTGGACGGCCTACTAGGCACGATCCTAGCGGCACTCCGATGCTTGTTGTGCACTGCGTGCGGTCGAAAGATGAGTCGGTACTGCATCGCGAATGCAGGCGAAGAATTCTGATTGCTGATTGATTGGCCTAATTGCCTTTTCTTTCTCTACCTACACTGGTGGCAGAGATAGAGCATGTGTTACGATAGGGTTGATCGCGATACATATTTTTGTGCCCAAGAATTGACCGGGTATGCCCGTCAATCTACCCCATGTACAAACTCTATGTATACCGCGCGCTGCATGCCCTTGCCGCACATCAGCAAACCGGTGCTCACGTGGACGGCCTACTACTAGGCACGATCCTAGCGGCACTCCAATGCGTGCTGTGCACTGCGTGCGGTCGAAAGATGAGTCGATAACGCATCACGAGTGCAGGCAGAGAATTGCGATTGCTGATTGGCTAATTGCCTTTTCTTTCTCTACCTACACTGGTGGCAGTGATAGAGCATGTGTTACGATACGGTACATAAAAAAATGCGTCCAATTTTGTTGGATCTTCATCATTTTACGGGTTTTTTGTGACGTGCCCTCGACTAAGTTACTTAGCACAGGTGTGGCGCATTTCTCATCACGGCGACACGACAATCGTCAGTTGTTTCTCAGCCAGGATTTTTTTGCCCGTGGTCGGAAATCGGCAAATTTCGAACGCACCAAAATTTACAGCTGTCGTTTTCAATTCCACGCTGACTCACATGGCCAAATATTGCGATCCGTAGAAATCGCTCCGTTTTTGCGTTCGCTCGGCCGCAGCGCCGCACCTACTCGCGCGGCGTGTGGTGTGTCCGCCGGTTTGATAAGCATAGTTAAAATAAAACTCAACGCGTGAAGTCTATTTAATCTATGAATCTGTATAACTTGCATCATGCACATAAAAAACAACACTAGCCACGAGGAGTGGACAATGAACTGACTATGACCCGCAAATTGGACCGCATGACATATAGCCGCCAGTTCGCGGTTTTTTTAACCCCGAAGGCTCAACGCAGGTCCCAGTGTTTCGGAGTGAGTACACTGCCGGCGCCGATGTTAGCTGCGCCGCGGTCGATCCGGCCGGGGACACATGCCATGCGCCGGCTGGCGGCAAGGCCACACTAAATAAGGTCTTGTAGTACATTTTGCATTACATCATCAATAATGTACGAAGTTTGGTGTGAATGTTTTATTAAAAGACCATGTATGTTTTCAAATATT
>JZLH01S0014036.1:14322-28546 GCA_001188425.1 Eucidaris tribuloides
AACCCCCACATCCCCTACAAATCATCAAATCCCCCTACGTTTCCCCTTCGGAAGGCCATTTTCCCCGTAGGTATCCCCTACCCCCTACGCATGGCCAAAATCCCCTACGGTAGGGGATTTCCCCTTGTGCCGCGTGCCTGCTAATGACAATGTGATTTCAAAGTGAATAGTCCAACTACAGAACATTGTACCTCTTAATACCCGCCGAGTTGTCGCTCCGATAAGTTCCCTTTCTGCATTAATTTTGCCCTGCTTTCCAAATCAGATCACGTATGTACGTACTGCTCCAAAATTGACATTACGCAGAAAATCGTGGCGGTTTTTCATTCAATTAGTAGGGGCCACGGAACTACCCAGGTCGAAAAACCAGTTAAGACCAGTTGACAACTGGTCAACTGGTACCAATTGAAAACCAGTAGAGCGAGTGTTCAACTGGTTTTCAACTGGTTTTAATATGGAAATTGAAATTTCTACCAGTTGGGAACTGGTACCAGTAGGAAATACCAGTACCCAACTGGTCTGAGTATCGATCATACACATTGCCATCTGGCCTCGGTATCGATCATATTAAATGCTTTGCACAGTCAAAATTATCAATTTTCAAGAAAAATTTCAAAAATTTATTTCAATTGTCCACACTACGAAATTGGTAGTACAGAACTGTTATTGAGTGCAGTGGTGTTAAACACCTTCAATACATTTAAGCTCATAGGAGGATTGACATATTTGTTGTTGTTGGTGTTTAGGGCGCTTTCAGTCTCGCGCGAGCACTGGAGACTATTTGATTTGACATGTCCTCTTATAAAGGAAATGTACTAACATTTCATGGTTATGTTACAATATATTTCTTTAATTAAAGAATAAATTTAATTTAATGATCCAATTTGATTAACTACACAATAATTATGATAGTGTGATTAAATATTTAAAATATAGCTTCTTTCATGACAATATTGTACGTAATTAACTCATTAAACCCGCATTAATCACGGAAAATGTAATTTTGCAGCAACACCGTAATATGTAAATTATATGCAAATTGCAACTGGTTTCCAACTGGTTTCAACTGGTTTTAACTGGTAATCTCTAAAATTTGCTAAATATATGTCTTTGTCATTTTTTAGTTATTGTAATGATATTGTAGAATATTTTATCCATCATAAACATTATTATAAATACATTTCCGTCGACTCATAATTCTAAATATGAATTATACAGAGTTTTTTTTAATGTAAGTGGAACCATATTGACTTTAACATTTACTTGGATTCAACTGGGACCAGTATAGATGTACTGGTTTCAACTGGGACCAGTAGATGTACGCATTCTGACTGGGCTCCGTTCATGTAGGCCTACTGGTTTTAACTGGGACCAGAAGATATACTGGTTTTAAGTGGGACCAGTAGATATACTGGTTTCAACTGGAACCAGTTGATCTACTGGTTTCAACTGGCACCAGTTGAAAACTATTGGTTTCAACTGGGGATGTTAATTGGGGACTTCATTGGGAGCCACCGAGTAGATGTACTGGTATTAACTGGGCCAGTAGATATACGTTTGCACGGGACCGTAGTTAGATAAACTGTTTCAAACTGGAACCAGTTGATCCTACTGGGTTCCAACTGAGACCAGTTGATGCTACTGCCTTTTATACTGGACCTATTGAAATAACTACGTTTCAACTGGGACCAGTAAAAAACCTACTAGTTTCAAACTAGGACCAGTTATAATACAGCCTACTGGTTTCGACACTGGACCAGTTAAAAACTTACTGGTTCACTGGACCTAGTTGTTAACTGTTTATACTTGGATCTTTACGTGGTTTATATTGGTTTCAGTTTTTATTTCACTGGGGCCAGTTTTAGCTGTTTCAAATCTACTGGTTTCAAAAACTGTACCAGTTGATACCAGTCAATCGCATAAAACCAGTTGAGACCAGTTGAATTCTCAACGGTTGTTTCAACGTGGTGCAACTTGTTTTTCGACCTGGGTAATGGTATGGGGCGTAACGCTCGTAAACAATTCACCGTCTACTTTTGTGACAACGCATGCGCATGCACGAGGAGTTGTCAACGATTATACAAGCCTACTGCGACCCGAATCCGATCGTGCATGTGACTTTGCACAATCGTTTACAATTGCCCACGTACACGATTGACACGTGATGGAAGGGCAAAATTTAAATGTTCAATCAGCTGATCAAGACGGACACCAAACCCCATCAGACTTACCTGCTATTATTCGGGGCATAATGGCCTCTGTTTCTGATAAAAGAATCATGATGGGCAAATGTTGTCTGGACATTTTGGTACGTTGAAACGTAATCAAATTGGAATCATTCATTGTTCATGTCGTGAACTTTGTGTCTGATAAAGACTTCCCTATGCGAAATAATTGAGCTGATTGTTCAAGAATGCGCATCCTTGGCAGCCGCATCGTAGAAACACGATGCAAACCGACGTCGTTGCCGGTTGTTGTTGCAAAATGTGAGAAGAATTTATCGTGGGTCATTTGTTGAGGAATAGTATTTTAATACATGTCAAGAACAATCTTTTTTTCTCTCTTTCCATTTGTAAGCGACTGCTGATGAATGACCTACCCACAGCCTGGTGATCCTTAAGTTCGTTAATGGTAATGAATGTGATGAACAATATTAACATTGTTCAGTGTTCTAGCTTAAGCGTTATAACTGAATTCATATTAATGAAATTAGGTTTATCTATCAAGTTCACTATAACTATCAACATGATCAAGATTATTTTGTACAACATGCTTTAAATACTGTATTGGATGGCTTTGCTTTGCATTTAGAAAAAATGTAATGTATTTATCTGATCTTTTTTTCACGAGTAATTTAAGCCATACTTGCCTGTCTCTCGATATTATTCATTCTCAAAGTAGTCACATACGAGCGGTAGATTAAATGTGAATTTTTTTTTCATTCATGTGTTTTACCGTTTTATTTAGTTGTTAAACTCACGACAGACTGAATGATTACTCAAAAATTTCTTCCTGATTCTGATGGATACACAAACTTGACATTTTTTTGTGTATACTCCCCGTTAGTTTAGCGACAATACACTGTATCTGTCTCTTGTCTCATTTTCAACTATGCCCCCAATTCCCTTGCAATAATTGTTGTTGTTTTTCTTTTTCCAGCGCACAGCTTGTGTGGTCAGGCATGTGCTGCTCCATTGCTGAGCAAGAGAGACTTTCAAGTTGGAACACTAATAATTCATTGTACAAACCATAGAGGTGAGGATGTCAGTCAGATTTTGCCACTGAGCCATTAATTTGAGGCTAATTAAAAAAAACTTCATAAACCAGCAACAATAACATTACTTACCTGACAATAATTATTTACATTTAAGCAAGGGCACATCATTACAATTACAAAACAAGCAAACACAAACAAAACTCAAGTAGAGACAATAATATTTATTTTGTGGTTGAAATAAATATAAATATAATAGAAAATAAATGATACAAGCATAATTTGTAAAAGTCATGTGTTGTGGAGAAATGAAATAATAATCTGGAGTGTTTTACACCCAACCAAATAACTGTATGTGGTTGCCACGACAGAGAAAACCCAGGAAAGAAACTGATGAAGTCATGCAAGAGAGATAAGCTCCTACAGTGCTGCGGCATAATGATACAGGATGCAAAGTAGTTACTTTGAAAGAACTGGAAAAGAAGTAGATCGGTAAATGAACACAGTTTGATGAGTAATGTCTGATATGGACTGGCTATAAAGAGGACAAATCAGTGGATACAACTGAAGTGTTGGAAGTGCATAGCTGCCAATCCACATCCCCAGAGGACGCCACTAGATGTTGATGATATTGATAATCATTAATATCACAATGAAATGCCTGTCATTTACAATCATTTCTACTTCATGCGAAGAAGTAATAAAAGTACTTCTGTTTAATTGAAGTCTATTTCAAATTTTGAAGATTTACAAAGTGTTTTTATTGCATTTGCATTCAAACATTCACATGGTAATCTAGCAGTGTTGGAGTCAGTCACAATGCTGGGCGATCCAAAGTATGCACTTCAAACCCTTGCCAAGCGACAGATTGGACTCGACTGAAATATTGCCAGTTATGCCTTTAACGCCAATAACAGCTGTCAAAAAAGTTAAAGCAGTTCTGAAGAGCAACTTCATGCAAACCATTGTTGATGAAAAAGTAATGACACTCAGCCAGGATTATGAATAAACGCTATTTTGAAAGTCAGAACAACTTTTCACTCATAGCAATACATGTATAAAACATAAATGATTTTATTTGGTATGAACTTCCTTATGCAATTTTACATAGCATATCAGTTCAAGAAAGAAGGTAAAGGAAAAGCATAAGCATTGATTTGCTTAACTGATGTTTGTAAAATTGGAAAATAAAGTTTGGACTATCGAGAAGGTTAATCCACGGTCTGGTCATTCTGACTTGATGTCAAGTTGTGAGCCTATGAACCGCATGTCCATGATCACTCGATGGTTTTAATTTTAGTTCACAACGTGTTCTCAAGATCTCATGGATCTTCCTAAAAGTTGCTGACCTTTTGTTAAAGACTCATGATTTTGAGTCAGATTGATTGTACATTCCAATCAGATGTAAATTTGCATGTACCAGAATGTGAGAAACTGTGGTGTCGCATCAAATGAGAGCCTACAAAATATCAGACCAAGACTTCATGAGACATCCATTTGCGGACTATCTTGGCTCGTATCTTGGAAGAGTACGTGGATCGACTCCTCTAAGATGAACACGAGCTGCCTGGTCATCATCACTCGCTCCAGTCAAATCAGTTTGGTAATGTTGTTTTAATTTTTGATGGATGCTTGACTTCGATGACTTCTTTGCTAATAGTTCTTTAAAATCCTGTAAAATCATGAAAATAAAATAAAATCATACATCAAACATAGAGCAAAGTTCTAAAATAGTCCAGATATAAAAAAAATCACAGCTTGAAAAATCACATGTTTTATATGAAATCAAAATTAAGATAGTGATAAAAATATGTCCAAATTATTACATTTACAAAAAGATGTATAACCATAAAATCGTAAATTCCAAAAGTTGAATGGTTAAAATGAAAGTGCTCCAAAAATAATCATTAGAAATAAATGCACAAAAAAGAGGCCTGCTATCAATTAAAAGTAAAATACTTGTGAAATGATATGAATATTACCACACTTTGGTTTCAATTATTTGGACATACTCACTTATCAAACTCGTTCATTGTCTTTAGAAAGAACAATGCAGCAATAAACAGGAAATGAAATAACTTTACGCGATTGCGAGCATGTGGCATGTTGCTCAAGCATAACGCAACACAAACCAAGCATGATCGTATTCCTATAGAATGACAACTGTTACCATAGTAACCATAAGGTCATGAACTAGCATACTTACAATATTCGTCTAAATATTTTGATGAACTAGAGCGATTACATAGATTTCCTGAAAAATGATGCACTCATTAAATGGCCTCTAAATCTAGATCACCGACAGTCCCATGTACGTTAAAATGTCCCGGGTATTGCGACCAACTTCAGCATCGGCATGCGATGTCTTTAGATCCCAGGACCATTCCCTGGATAATCTCCGGAATGCCGCAGAATCGGGACTCCTCAAAATTCGCGCCGTATGATATTGCGCTGTCCCCGTATATCAGGACAGCTCGCTATAACAAGCGTATACTAGGACATTTCTGGTTTACGACGTACGCCCACTGTCAAGTACCCAATCAAATACTTGCGCGTATAGCGGCCGCAGGAGGGTGAACCCAGTGTCGGTGCGATAAACGCACACAGCGCTGACAAAATCATTTAGGCTCCGTTCTTAATTTCCTGAGCACACATACGGGCAACTACATGTGTTACGAATTTCTCCAACATTTATATTAATATTCAAATCTACTTTATCTTATCTCTGCAAATCAAAAACCTTTTTTTTTCTTTTTTTGGCGGCGCACCGCGTGTCGCCCGGAATTTGCCACTGTGTCGCATCAAGAAGCTCTGGAATTTGCTACGTGACCGCGCAGAGACGCGTGTGGTTCAACACTGCCGAAAAACACTGGCGCAGTCGCAATATTCATACATAAAATGTGACATTCAAGGGCAAATGAGGGCAATGTCAGTGGCTATTGAGTCAGCTATGAGAGTGTGTTAAACATGGTAGCAAGTGGTCATGCATATATAACGGGTTTAGAGTTCTCAAATCAGCAATGCAAAAAAATATTTTATCCCATATTGTGGTCGAATCATGGTTCAAATGTGAAGCCCTAGCCTGCGCGCAATCGGGTAATCAGACGTAAACAACGTCGGTACAGTACCAACGCCCCGCAAACTAGATTGATAAGGCAACTGCACAGTCAACAGTTGCACAAGGCCAGGGCAAGGCAAAGTCACCTCATCATGCCCACTCGCAATTCCACACCAGCACCGCGGCAAGCACGCTGCGGCTGCGCTGCGTCACAGCCGGCCCAGTGCCGCGCTGCCAGCCTTGTTGCTCTGCCTCCGCGCTCTAAATTTGAAGTCGGAAACTACCTTCTAGCGACATCAATCTTTTGTTATACGTATCTCTTGCGGCAATCGCCGTCTCTGGATCATTGGAATCCACAGAAGGGCCGTTTCTTCTTCTTCATCGTGAGAACTCATTTGTCGTTGTTTAATGAATAATGTCCCAAAATACCCAATCCAACGCTCAACTTAGAACTAACTCCAACACACAATTTTGGGCACGATAACGTAGTAATTTACGTTTGTTGCTATTCGCCTTTTCCACACGATGGTCTCTCATAATTATTGTATACTACTGTCTACATGAACCCCCACTTATTAGTAATATTTGTGACCAAGAATAACATCAATTAATATATATAGCTACAGTTTTTAATTTAGTTTAATTTCCAGTTTTAACAAATTGCGTGTTAGCAAATTATATCATTAATAAATAGTTCTGAACTTTAATTCAACCTCAGTCGGTCTCTTTAATTCAACAGGCGGTGAGTGAGACAACGAAATCTCACACTAAAATAAATTCAGCTTAATCAGTACTTATTCCCTCATAATTCTTTTGAAAAATCTTTAAGATAAACATCCGAGTCAAATGAACCTTCCGCTGGTATTTTATTAATAATCTGTCAAAAAAGAAATTAGTCTAACAAATGCTGGTCGCAAGTACTGTGCGCGTATGACAACGATTGATCAGCTGTTGTGTGTGTGAAGTGTGCAGTGCTTGGGCCCATGCCCAACCAAGCATGGTCGTGACTCGTGCTGTGGCAGCCAGAACCCTTCTCTAAATGAAACCGTGAAGCTGATTTTAGCAACTGCCGATTTCAAAGGGGGGGGGGGGTTGAAAAACAACTGTGCTGACAAATCCAAGTATCGGCCAAATGTTATAAAGAGGATCAAATTGGGGGGGAGGGGGGGCGTTAAGTCCGAGTGTTCTGATAAAGCGGGCCAAGTGTTAGTTTATCTTCAGCCAGGGGCTGTTTCACAAAAGCTCCTACCACTGGCGTCCTAACTAGGAGTTAGAACGGGTCGTTCAATGAAACCTCCCTAGCTCCTATTTCGTCCCATCTCCGTCCTAAATCACCGTCATAATCTAGACAGCTCATGGCATCCTAACTCCGCCTATCATGGCCTATCTGCTATCAAGCTGTCAATCCGCACTAGACGCGAAGGCTTCGACCCTGTATGGCGTCCGTGGTCCATTTTCAGTACTTCAGACGATCTTGACAGGTTATTCTTACATGTACACGTGACAGGTGATACGCTGCTACCAGAGGCCGAAGTTCACGATACCTGTTGCACACTGCGTTTCTAGCTCAGACACCACGAATCGGTGGAGTCCCCGAACAGACGGCAAATATCGATTTTACCCCAACCTGACACTTACGAGAGTGAAACAAATCACTCCTACTACCCACCTCGATCATGCCAAGCCGGATTCCAATCCTATTTGCGGCGTAAAATATGGGACCGGAAAAAATCTTCAAGAAAGTGTTCCCAGTCCGCTTCAGGCGGGGGGGGGGGGGGGAAGGGGGGGGGGGGGGGGGGGGGGGGGGAAGGGGGGGGAAGGGGGGGGGGGGGGGGACGGATGGGTTATGCAAAGCTACGTACTAGAGTAAAGTAGATGTAAAGGACCCTGAAATCGACCGCTCGCCAAGACATCGAGCCACACGGCATAATAAAAATATTTTGCATTGGAAAATCGATACATCGTATCCATCCACTTACCACTATGTACCACACTCTCAAACTGATCAAACATCCACAAACATTGCTCAAATTCCCTAAAATTCGATTTTTGTCCGAATTATTGCGTATGTCCGCCGCGATTTTTTAGAAAGCGGCCATGCTACACCGTGTGCTAAGGCATAGGGGTCACAAAAACCCCCGTAAAAAACGAAAATCAACTGAAATTGACGCGGTTTTTTTTACATACGTATCAACAACACATGCTCTAACACTGCCACCGTAGGCTGAGAAAAAAAAAAGCGGTTAGTGCCAATTTCCGCGATCAGGATTCTCTGGCCTGCATTGCTGTGCGGTAACGCTCTATCAATCGACGCCGCACGCGGGTGTACACACGTACCATCGAGAGGCCGGCTGGATCGCGCCTGTACGGCCGTCACTGAAGCGGTTGCCGCTGTGCGTGCGGGCCAGCAGCATACATAGAGTTTGTAGCAAGGGTCGATTGACGAGCGCATACCTCGCCGATTCTTGGGCAGCAATAAGCGTATCGTCGATCAGAGTGTGTTTTGATACTTTATACCAGTTCGAAAGTTATTTCCAGATTGGTGAAAGGTAAGTACATATACTTATTACATCCATGTATTACTTTATCATGTGTATAGAAGAAAGCTATTGAATTCAAAATGCTTAAGGTTCGAATCATGTACTTTACTCTACCCATCGATTCGACACTTAACACTTTGCATTATAGTTCTCTATACACATTGATAAAAGGAATACACGGATGTAAATAAATTATATCTACTTACCTTTCAGCCCCGCGCGCCGCCCGCGCCCCGGGCCGGCCCCGCGGCCGCCCCCCAATCTGGAAATAACCTTTCGAACTGAAATAAGTATAAAAGAAACTCGATCGCGATACGTATTATTGTGCCAAAATCGGCCGGGTATGCCCGTCAATCGCCCTTATGTACAACTCTATGTATGCTGCGCGCCGCGTGCGCGCAGCACGCACGCACAGCGGGCGAAACCGCATTCACGGACGCCGTAACATGCGCGTTCCATCGGCTCTCCGATGCGTGTAGTGCACCGCTTGCGGGTCGATGTTGTGCCGCTACCCAGCATCGCGAATGCAGTAGAGAATCCTGATCGCGGATTGCTAACGCTTTTTTTTCTCAGCTTACGCGTGGCAGTGAAGAGCATGTGTGTGATACGGTTGTAAAACCGCGTCAAATTTCGTTGATTTTCGTTTTTTACGGGGGTTTTTGGTGACCCCCTCTGCTCGCAGCAGGTGCTAAGCATGGCGCTTCTAAAAATCGCGGCGACGATCGCAATTACAGACAAAAAAATCGACATTTTAAGGAAAATTTGAGCAATGCTTTGTGGCAATGTTTGATGCAGTATGAAGTGTGTAACCTGTGCAAGTGTATGGATATCGATGTAATGAGGTTTTCACAATTGCAAAAATATTTTTAATTCCCAGTGTGGTCGATTCTTGGCGAGCGGTCGATTCAGGGTCCTTTACTCTATAGCTACGTATACTTGGGCTGTGCATAAGCGAAAAAATCACGTACGAGACTGAAGAACCTTTCTGAAGATTTTTCGGCGTTCACATATTTTACGACAAAATAAGGATGAATCCGATTGGCAGACGCGGTGGGTAGTAGGGGTGCTTTTCACTCTCATAAAGGTCAGTATGGTGTAAAATCGATATTTTCCGTCTGTTCGGACTCCACGATTCGTGGGTCTGAGCTAGAAAGCGCGCACGTGTGCAACAGGTATCGGAACTTCGGCCTCTGAGGCAGCGTTGCACCGCGTAGATACATGTAAAATACCTGTCAAGATCGCTGAAAAGTACTGAAAAACGACCACGGGACGCCATACAGAGGTCGAAGCTTCGTCTAACAATCGCACGCTGCTGCGTAATATTGGCCGTGTGTGCGTGGCACGCGGCTAATCTCGAAAGATATTGGCAATCCTACTCGACAGCGGTGCGTGGGGGACTGCTTGGGCAAAGAAGGGCATAAGAGTATAAAAATGTATCGTACAAGTCAAAATTGGGATTTTCCTCGAGATTTTCAACACTTTCGTATAGGATTTGTTTATTATGTGATGATCATTTGGTATTCTATAGGCAACTGAAAGATATATTTCGATGCTATATTTTTTTCTTGACCTCCAGAAAATTGAATTCTCAGATAATGAATTGACGATGATGATAAAAAGAACAAAGACAATGTAATGATGATAATAATAATAATGAATAATAAAATTGAGTATAATGAAAATAGAAGCTAAAACAAAAAAGAGATAGTAAGGAGATGATATTTTGGCAACTAACGTAGTACATCATTGTCGTTCAATGCACATTACTAAAGTTGATTAAACTAAATTGTAAAAATGAATTAATCCGGGAATTAATATTAAATTGTTTGATTAAAAGATTTTTTTTTTTATAATTACCAGTCATATTGATAGTCGTGATCTCTTTAAGTTCTACCTTTTCTCATTCTATGTGTTTTGTTTAACCCCCAAATATACACAACATTTATTTTATAGGTGGGAGAATGTAACTTTCTTTCATTTTGAAACTCATAAGGCGTTATATGGCAATACTGAAAAGAAATGAAGAAAGTGTCTGACACAAAATCACATGTCCAATCCGGCCGTTATGTTTTGTTATTTGGCAACTTTTACGCTATAAGCGATTATTACCGTTAATATATTTCTAGAAGAGCGACACCTTCTGAGCACAGCAACAATAAATATACATCTCATATTCATAAATCAAGAAAGATATGCCAATGACGCCAAGAAACTCGAGTTAAAACAAATCACAAAACATGAGCCCACCGGTGACTAGCTCTGCACTCCACGTCACACAGTCAGGCATGTATGTGTTTGTTCTGTAGGATTCCGCCTCACGAGTGGCAAGCCTTGATTAGTCTAACAAAATTATACATATTTCATGAATGGCGTGTAATAGGTGCATAAATTCATTTGTTTTAAATCATATTTCAATAAATAACCTGCAATATGTTTTAATAACATTTTTAATTTTAGCAAAAAAATAACGCGTAAACTTTTGCTACCTAAGAAAATTAAACTTAGAGAACAATACACAGGTCTGCAATAAAAGATTGATCACTGTGTCGCAGAAAAATCTACCTACATTCTAATGACTTGTTAGCAGGTCTACCGTAAAGAAACATATTTTATCGATATGCCTCAACGATACTAAATCGTTAACGTCAATGTACTAGTGGACACGTGATTCTCCGTTTTCAAAAAATTCCCATTTTGTCCCGTTCAGAATCTAAATCCGTTTCAACATGCTTGAAAAACGGAAAATTATCCGTTTTCCCGCCATAGGACTTCTGTATCATGAAAAAAGTGAGATCCGTTACATAAAAATCAATAGCAAATCACGAATTTTGTCGGCACGAATCATCGCATACGTATACAGCTGTTGAAAATGCCGTTTAGCGTTTAAACTTAATTTTGGTTGCTTACGTTGGAGGATTTTGATTATTCGCACTTTCCTATATCTTTCCGCCGACTTTTAGTACATTTTTCTATCCCAGCATGCGCATCAACGACGATCACGCCATGCTTAGTCGCCCACACATAACAATCGGCACTTTCATGAGCCTCGGCTGTATACTGTCATCAAGCGAGACTGGTATTCATGCTTTGCGTGGCATCCGTGTATGATGTACACAATCAACACTGCGCGGTAAAGGTCGCATCTAAAGGCTGGTGATCCATCGCACAGGTATTGTTGGCAGTCGTGGTCGTGGCCACTTATCCGTATGCGCAAAATATTGACCACCATTCAATGGCCCGGCCCGTGTACTGTGTATACGACCGAAAGCATCGTAAAGCGCTGCGAAGCCGCTAGCGGCGCTATAACGTCTTTGTATTGACGCAGGCCTGTCGGTACTCGTGTAATTGACACGTTGATTCAGTGTCGTACACACATTGAGAAGATAATTTATTTTGAATAACGTTCGAAAATGTGTCATCAAAGGATTGTGTGGTGAGTTGTTTGTGTAAATTTGATGAGCAGGAGATCAAGTTTGTGTTGAATGTTGATTCATGGTTGTTCTTTGTTTGTTGGTTTTGTGTATTCTGTGAGTTTTCGTTCACCGTCGTTGTCCTGCAGACCTGCTGTGTTCCGTTTTCGTATGTCATCACAACGTCGATGTCGAATGCACTGTGCAATCGGCCTGGTTGATTGTGGTGTTGCAAGTTTTTTTAAAACTGTTTCGTTGTCGTTTCAGAGCAATTTGTTTGATCAATTTTTTGTAATTTCGTACAGAAATTCGAGTTTTTCTCCTCGAATGTGAACATTTTTGATGGATAAATACGTTTTCCGTGATTTTCGCGTTTGAAAAGCCAGCTTTCCGTTTTCGAAATGCTGTTTCACGTGAATTCCGTCGCGACGTTTTCCGCGATCGCGGAAAATCACATGTCCCTATATAGTGCAGATAGCCAGCTAGGAGACGTTGTTCGGAAACGACTTAGGACTTGTGTGCTATCTCCACCAACTTTAGATTTTCAGCTTAGGATAGTACTAGGATAGGACTCGTTGTGAAGCAGGCCCCCAGAGTCCCGCGCTAGGACTGCTGGCTGGAGTCTCTAAACACGGTACGAAACACAACCCCCTGGCCCATGCCCCATGGTCTTGCCATACATCCAGAACGGACGGCGCGAGGATTGACAGCACGATGCCAAACTCCACGGTGGGAAGCCCGGTCCAGCACCAGGCATAGCCATGGGGGCAGCAGGAAGAGAGCCATCAGAACACAGTTCCAACAGCGCAGCAAACCACCAGCCACAGGGCCAGATCGAAGAAAGAACAACTCTGCGGACAACCATGACATGCAAACGGCCAGAAGAAGTGGGCACAGAAGGCAACAGAAGCAAGTCCGGAACACCAAAGTCAGCATAGGCAGATGCCACATCGAGTCCACAGAAACCATCGCCGTAAGAACAGGATAGACCAGGAGAAAAGAGAGCAAGCAAAAAATGAGAGCCGAGCAGCCAAGCGCAATGATTTCTGCTGGTTGTGTGAAATGCATTGTTTATGAAGAAAGATGCATAAAAAAAATGCCATAAACGCGTTCTTAAACTGAAATTCTAACATTAATTTAGAATAGATCCCTGACATGTTGTTTGTTGCATTCGTGACTCAATGAGTTTGAGCTGGCAGCATGCAGTTGAGTGTGGCTGAATCATGCAGAAAAAGTAAAACTGTATCTGCGTGGTGACTCACAACAAAATCCGACATTGTGAGCCGCGATTAGAGAAAATGAATACCCAATGCAATCTTCGCCATGTTAGTCAACAACACACATGAACTGCCACTGAATTAACGTAACATAGAAATCATTAGTTTTTGCAGTGTAACTGTTACGTTGTGGGGCTTATCCTTGCATGTGGGTAGGCCTCCCACGAATAAAGTATTTGCCCTGTCAAAATTAGTGCTGTGACAATATGACCAGGTTAATCATAATTTGGCTGTGCAGAAGTAAATCTAAATTTAAGCCGAGGATGTCCTTTGGTATTGAGATTGCACATCAAAAACATCTAATATGAACATCACTGAAATCATATGCAATGTGAAGATTAATAAAAAAACACCTCCATAGAGACTTGGTAATATTTGAGATGAGTTTGGTGAAATCTGACAGTTAAATTTCTTCATCCTTTGCCATTGCTCAGGACAAATTTAGAAAAATTCCGCAGACGTCAAACGTGGCATGTGCCGTCACAAAATGTCCGATCAGGCCGTAGCCATTAAGGTCGCGCAGGCGATATTCGTTAGCCAATCAGAGGGCTGTGCTGTTTGTCTACGGTCCAGTAAACGCATTCGCGATTTTGATGCAAATTTGAAACTCACCAGAAAGAACACATTGGCTGGTAACAATGTCGTTATTATTTTTAGCTCCATCCGGCCCGAAGGGCCCGTGAAGCTATGCATGCGGTGGCGTCCGAGTCGTCCGCGCCGTCCTT